>VDFB02307579.1:0-100600 GCA_007258455.2 Sequoia sempervirens | reverse complement strand
ATATCTTGCTCCTATGGTAACATTTTTGGGTGATTTTTTTTTTGAAAGTGCATAATTTTTTGTGTACTTTTCCGTGGTGTAATCAGTTTGATCTCATCTCCTGTAAAATTTTCACTTTGAGATTGAGGCCTATTTTGGCAATTTGCATGTACCAAGATCAAAGTCCACTTCACTGTTTTGGCAAGTGGCAATTGTAAACACACTAAGTATAAAGTGCCAAATTAGATATTGCTTGGGGGGGTTTCTTGATTGAGTAATTTGGGGGGGGTAATCTTGCAGTGGTTGATTGCATTCTTTTGCTTGGTTTGTGTTCTTGCAAATGGGGAAATCTCAAATTGAACTCCCAACTCCACATAATTATGCTACATGGAGAAAATCAGTATGGAACTATCTCATGGGGAAAGGTCTAATAGGTTATCTAAAGGAAACTGTTTCTCAACCTATTGGTGCTAAAGAATTGGCAAGATGGGAGATTAATCGTGAGAAAACACTTGGATGCATATGTTCATTAGTCTAATTTGATTTGCATTTTCATATTGAATCATGTAAAACACCTAAAGAGGCATGGGAGACTTTTGAAAAATTGTATGGTAAAATAGATAAGATTAGGGGATATCAGATTGATAATGATTTGATGAATCTTGATCCAAAATGTTTTGACCACATCCAAGAGTACATCTCCAAAATCAAGCAACTAAGAACATAGTTGAAGGAATGCAACATTGATAAAGAGGATTTACAGTTGATTCTGAATGTGTTATCCAAGCTTGGTCCTGAGTATTCGGTATTTGTTTCTGGCTTTCATACCCATCGACTTTCTATGGGAGCATCATATGTTGATCCTAAGTTTGATGACTTTGCAAATCTCCTAATCCAAGAGGAAGCTAAGTTAATGAACATGGGTCTAATCAAAACTTCCAAGTCACAAGCATTGGTGGCAAGTGAGTCTAAGGTACAGAAAGAATCAGGGAATCTTGATAAGAAGCAAAAGAAGAAAAAGAACAAGCCACATAAAGAATCAGAATCTTCTTCCAAAGGAGAATCATCTAAGAAGGAGAGGCCTTTTTGTGCATATTGCAAGAAGGATGGACATGAAGAACATTATTGTTATAAGAAGGATATTGATGAGTTGAAAAATCTTGTCAAAAGGAATCACATTGATTTGCCTTCTAGAATTTCGGAATCACCTCCTTCAAAACAGTCTAAAAAGGACAAAGGTCAAGCATCTACATCAGGATATAAAGGACAAACTCTTTGTGCTCTTTTAGGTCATGGATCAGGGAGATGGCTTCTAGATTCGGGAGCTTCTCATCATATGGCATCTTCGCAATCTATATTCTCTTCTTTTCAGCCTTGTACTATGTCTCCTATCTTGATGGGAAACAATACATACATGAGTGTAATTGGGAAGGGATCTATTAGTTTTGGGGACAACACTTTTCAGGATGTTTTGTGTGTTCCTCATTTGACAAACAATTTTCTTTTCATATATCAGATTACATATGGTGGAAATGGGAGGATTGTGGAGTTCACTCCTGATTCAGTCATCATTCGAGACTTGGAGAGTAGAGAGATCATTGCTATTGGGGTGGTTGTTCATTCATCTCGGTTGTATACCTTTGTAGATTTTTCTTCTGATGGTGACATTGTTCCTTCGACTGTTGATCACACTTCTAGCATGAACCATGATTTAGAGGAGACATTTGGTTTCTTGAACTTGGGAGTTCTCACATCAGATCTAGTTCTTGAGTCATACATTTCATCTCCTCCATCTACTGTTGTAGTTGATGATACTTATGATTCAACAGTTTTGGCTCCTTGTGATTCAGTGCAACAGGACAGACATTGTCTTTCAGATCTGGCTACTTGTGATGATTTCTTGACAGGTATTTCAGACTTGTTTGTGGAGTCTCATATTACAGATTTAGGAGACATCATTGATAGCATTCATCTTCTCTTTGATGGAGAAGAACCTTCTTCAATTCTCGCGAGGGAACACTTTGACCCTCTTGTTCAATTTCTACATGATCATTCTTTGCAGTTTGATGTGACTGTGGATACTTTTGGACAACATTTGGAGGAGGCTTCTTTGTCTTTAGAGGGAAAATCTTGGTCTTTGGATCATGTTCTACATTCATCTCTACTAGATTCTGGATTGTCCTCTTCAGTAGTGTGGCCTAGAACGTCTATTTGGAGTGTGTCAACTTTCGGCATCGACATGGAGACACTTGAGCATGATTCTTCCTAAGGGGAGGAATGTTGTTCGGCGAGATTGGATCATCTTCAGCATTCAATGTCGAGCTTCTACCATCATTGCAGGAGATTCAACATTGAGGGGGGCTGCCTTGTCTCTCTTCTACTTCTCTCTTATGGGGGGGTCTTTTTCCTCACATGGGGTTTTGGCCTTCTCATGCATCATTGAGAGCATTCATTTTTTGTATTTCATCTCTCTTTTGGGGAGGAGTTTTGTCCCACTGGGTTTTCTCCTTTTCTCTGTTTGTGAGAGATTTCTTTGCATATGTACATGGGTACCTAACGTGGCCTAGTAGTCGGGACCCATCCTTCCATCTTTGTGTCATTTGCATAATAATCTGCTACTCCCTAAGTTGCACTTAAGGGGGGGTGTTGGTGTAAATAAAGTCTTGTACGTAGTTAATTCATTACTAGGGGACTTAGTTACATGTTAAGTTTACTTAGGTCCTAGGAATCTTTCTTGAAGGTGTTAGTTGTCATTAGTTGTTATCTTATCTTTTGACTTGTAACACATGTGGACCTAGGTAAGTGTGATAAGTTGTCTCATGTCATATGATTAGAACACTTATCATAATCCTATGACATCTTGTATCTCACCTTGGCTATATAACCAATTGGTCTCTTTCATTGTAAACACAACATCATTGAATCATATTGATAAGAATACAGTTTATTCTTGTCACATTCTATTCTCTCTCTTTGTGCTTTCCATTTGGTCTCAAGATCTTGGCAGCCATGGCCAATTCTAACAGGGACCATTTTACACTGTTGGTTATCACTATTGTTGTTGTTTTTCCCTTAAGTTACAGTTGAGTTTATTTTTGTGGATTATTTTACACTGTTGGTTATTACTCTTGTTGTTTTTCCCTTAAGGTACAGTTGAGTTCATTTTTGATTATTTGGAGCTGTCTGAATGCCAACTTTGTAGTATTTTTAATAATCTTAAATGCTATTTTCAGCCTTTTAAAATGAAAATTAACTTTATTGTTAAACTACGCATTGAAATGTTTTTGGCAGCTAGGTTTTCATTTCTTTTGTTTTGTTACAAAATATCTACTTTCCGAGTCTCAATCCTACATTCTTTTATGCTTTCAGGTCTCTGACATACAGGGGGGGGATATGTTTACAGTTAGCAAAGCTCCTAATGAAATGGGAGGAAGCCATACAGAACTTATCTCTAGTGAAGACATCACAGCAGCGATTGAAGAAAAAGATACACATTCATTTGAGATTGATCCCGCTCAGGTGAAAGGGCAGCTTATTTCGAAGTTTAAAAATAAGTTTATGGTTCTTATGTCAGCAGCCACATTGTTTGATATATGCTTTGTTGGTCTTTCTATCTGATAATAATATTACTCTTGAATTTCCCCTAGGTTCTGACCAAGTTTTCTTGTTTTTTTTTTGATAGGTTGAAAATGTGAAACAGCGTTGCCTACCAAATGCTTTAAATTATCCCATGCTAGAGGAATATGATTTCAGAAATGATACTGTAAGTCTTAAGTATTTAACTTTTTGACTTCCTTTACTTCTTTTAGTGAGCAAGTGAATCTACTTCCTTTATGAATGTGCATGTCAATATTGTAGCTATCTATGTTTACATTTTAAAACATATATCAATAAAGATGTTGCAATTCATTTGTTTCTAGGGAGTTAGGGGTTGTGTAGTACTTCTGACAGTTATTAATGTATTTGCCCCTGCCTCTTTCTCTATCGTATCACCTAAATTTGGTGGGAAAAGATGCAGCCTGTTATCACTTTATTCAATCCGTCTTGATTTCTCCCCATGATTTTTTGTTCCTTTTCCACTGGGCTGCTGCATTGAAATGATAGGACTTCTTTATTAGTTGAAGATGTTCCTGCCATGATTATAGCCTTTCCTTTATATCTTTGTATTGATGAACTTATTTGTAACAAGTGTTTGAAATCTGATCTTGTACGCAACTGGATTATATTTGTTTATTTGTAGTTGAAGCATATGCTGCTTTTCCTTTTCTGGAAGATCATGCCTTCTTGTTAAACAGGTCAACCCTGACCTGAATGTGGAGTTGAAGCCTCAGGCACAACCACGACCTTACCAGGAAAAAAGTCTCAGTAAGATGTTTGGAAATGGTAAGGTTCTTATATTATGTTGACTCTGCTGTACTTTCCATATAGGGATTGGGCTTTGATGTAATCGAGGCAACATTGGTCTTGCATGATAAATATGTTTGACTATAATTCATTACTCGAATATTGAAATTCAAGTAATCTTTTCATCATTGCAATATGTCTTTATATGCATTGATAAAGATTGCCATCTGATTGGATTCTTCTACACTTGAATTAAGAAATGTTTATACAAATCGCTTTCATGAATTCTGATGAAGATAGTTGGCTTCTATGACACCTTAAGTATTTTTCTTTGGTTCTACTAGACTTTAACAATCCAGTTGTGCAACAATATCATTGAAGTTGAGATGCTCTAACACTACATCCCAATGCCTTGTCTTCTTCTTGTAATTGACTTCTGTGAGAGTAGGTGTAGGTTGGAATGCAGATAAAGTAACTTGACTGCCTTTGTTGCTGCCAACCTGTTGCACTTAACTGAGTAATGAAATATGTAATCCAGTTTTGCTCACAAGAGGAATTCACAACCTATTGAGATTCAAGACATAGTCAATACAAAATTTATACTGAATTTCTTAAATAAAAGTAAGAATTAAAAAATAAGAAATACATAATTGTGATTTGATGGCAAGAGGTTGCAGGTAAATAAACCTTTTGCCATGAAGATACCACTGCATTTGAAAGTCCTTGTACTTTTCTTGAAGAGCGCTAATGTTCTGGCTTGTTGAAGCTATAAACATTTGAAACTTGTCCACAACTATGTCCTCTACATTTGGATCAGGTAAGACTCTAGTGAATGTTGCCTTGAACCCATCACTAACTTCAACATCTTTGTTTAGTGCCACCCTTCTGGGCAAAGGAAGTATCTTGGTGCTATAATACGTAGGGTCAAATTAAATGCTAGTAGATGCAACAAGTTGGTCATTTTGTTCTACCATTTAATAATAATTGTTTGCATTAGCTTGAGAAAGATTTTAGAGGGGTCTTGCACCTTTCCCATAGTATTTTAATTAAGGAGTCAATGCTGTCATATATCTCACCCAAACATGTCTGATTTGTATCAATGAATTTTATCATGTTCATGATGGGCTTAGTGAAACTTAGCACATACTTCACATTAACACATCAATTATCATCTAAGACCAGTGTTTTGAGCTTTTGGGCCATTGTTGTATTAGATAGCCTCAAGACACTCCAAAGGTTGATGATGACCATGGTGTTCAATGCCTCTCGCACCTTAACGAGTTGTCTTAAGATGATTATGTGTGAGGTGAGTTGAGCTCTAACAACATACTATAGTGTAACATCATTTTTTTTGTTTCAAATTTAAAATATGAAAAAACGAAAGAGACAATGCAAAATAAAAAATATAAATAACATTTTAAAAATTGAAGTAAAATAAAAAAATATATTGGAATTTCACAAAGTTACATTCAACAACTCCAACTTTGAGGACCTAAGGATGGCTTGTGACAAAAAAGATCCAATTTTGAAACCCTTAGCAACTCTTGGCCCAAAAAGATTGAATTCCTGGTGATGCAGGAGCATCCGGTCTTTGGCAAAACTGCAAAAAACAAAAAAATATATATATATATATATATAATATATATGCTAACAATTCTCTTGGTTTGTCTAGTTGCTGCAGATATTTTGTTTCCTAAATTTTGTTTGGTTTGTTTTGCTGGATTTGTGGACAAACTTATTCTTACTAGCTGGTGCTGGATGCAACTGTTTGAATTATGGCTGAGGTGGTTTGGTGGGGTCCACTTCATTGGGTGCTGCTTGAAACCTCTTGTGGGCATTGCTGTGTATTGACTGGGGCCTGCACACTTATAAGGCTCCCTTTCCTGATTGGTCACCTTGGGATCCACATTGTCTAAGTGCTGCATAAAGGACAATTTAAAAATTTGGGCGCTTCATTCCTTATAATTGCTGGGACCCAGGTTTGATTTAAATTCCAGGTTTATTGGATTGCTGGTTGTGCTGGGGTCGGCCCTGTCTCTAGTGGGCACTTTATTTCCTGAGTGCCTCATTCTTTTTGCTGGGGTCCATGTAATCTAACTCCAGGCTCTCCTTTGGTTTTAGAGTGATGATTTCCTTTATATCTTGGACGTGGGAGTTACAAACAATTTTTAATTCGCTGCTGCTGACCTGACAACAATTTACTTCCTCCTATTTTTATCTAAGCAGTTACCTCTGCGTTAAGCTGGGCGGGTGTTATCCATTTTAAATGAGAAGCAAAATATGTTCAAGAGGGATTTCTGGGAATAGAGTGCAGACGAGTTTTGAGGGTTGTAGGAAAAAAAGTTAATTATTCTTGGTCCTCACAAGATTGTTTACTGCCAATTTGTGTTATCTTTTATGACATTAAGAAAGTGTATTATGGAGTGCCTGTAGGCTGAGTCAGAAATTGAAGTTCTGAAATTATTATTTTTGTTTTTGAATAACTGTATTGTTGGTGCTTATCTATTTATGAAATATTTGTTATCATTCTTGTAGGTCGTTGTTGCACTATATTCAGAACTTACGTGTTGGCTTTCAGGATTCATTTGTCCATTTTTTGGGCAGCTGGATCTAAGACTGCATTAATTGCTATCAGAGCAAAGATAAGCTTGTGGGATTGTTGTAGAGTTGATCTTGAAGGCCTTGAAGAGTTTGTTGCAGGTGTGTGGATCTTGTAATTGTAGAGGGTTGAAAAGAAAAGATGGCTAATGGTAATGCGGAAATGGTAGAGATGTTGAGGGCAATGGCATCAAGGTTAGAAGCACTGGAAATAATACAAATGAGAGATGTACCCATTGAAAGTGTAAGCAAAGATAAGGAAGAAGAAGCAACAGAACCAGTTGAATGAGAGATATATGAATAAGCCTTTCATAAGGGTGATGCCTCTCATTGAAAATCAACCATGGTTGGTGCTACAATGGAAGTTTGAATGCTGAAGAGCTCTTGGATTGGATTGTTGAGATGAAGTACATTTTAATTTGAATTTGTAGAAGACCCAAAGAGGGTGAAGCTTGCCATTACTAAGTTGAATAGGTATGCATCCCTTTGGTGGGATCATGTATAGTTAGGTCAATAGAGGAGAGGAAAATGAGGTCATGTATACTTAATTTGCTGAAGCAATTATAGAACCTGAAGCAGAGGAGTTGAGAGTGAGGGCTTATGTTGAAGAGTTTTACCAAATCAACACTTGAGCTGGCCATGTTGAGGATGACAACATTGACAAGTAAAAAGTTGCAAGGTGAATTAATGGACTTTGCTTGGCCGTCCAAGATGAGTTTAGTATAATCCATGTGAGATTGGTAGAAGAAGCCTACCAGTGTGCCTTGAGAGTTGAGGAGAAGCCAACTAGAAAGCAACAAATCAATTCTAGAGGAAGAGTACAATTTGATGAAGATAAAAGATAGTAGAATAGTGAAGGGGAGTCAAGTACTTCTTGAAATGACAATTACAATCAAGATACTAGAGTAAGAGGCAACTCCTCTAGAGGAAAATGAAGCCATGAAAGAGGAAGAGGTGGAAGTTTCACATGCTATTGATGTGGTGAAGTTGGCCATAGGACCTTTGAATGTCCACATGCACTGTAGGATCATGGAAGAATCACATTGTTGAAGCAAACAAAGAGTATGAAGCACCACCTTGACACGTAGAAGAGCCTGAGCAAAAGGTATTGCTGAAATTATAAAAAGAAGAACATGAACCAACACAAAGAAAGAATGTTTTTAGGACTAATTGCAAGTTCAAGGGTAAGTGTTGCAAAGTTGTGATTGATAGTGGGAGCACAAATAACTTGGTATCTAGTGAAATGGTGAAGTTAAAGTTGAAAAGTTCATATCCTAGACCATACAAGTTATATCTTGGTTACAAAAGGAACACCAACTTTGGGTAAACGAGCAATGGTTAGTTGAATTTCATAAGGAGCAAATCAAGATGAAATAGTGTGTGATATCATGCCTATGGATGTGTGTCACATTTTGCTTGGAAGACCTTGGTAGTATGATAGGGGGGCTATTCATGATGGCAAGAACACCTACACTATCATGAAGGACAAAAAAGAGTACATGTTGAATCCATTAAAGGATTGAGGAGAAGAAGTGGGCAGCAGTCTAAAGTTATACTTAGTTTCTAGAAAACAATTTTGAAATGATGTAATAGAAGAAAGAATGTGTTTTGCAATTATTCCTAAACTTGCAAAAGTAAAAACAAGCACGGATGTAATAAACACCCCTGAGTTTTTTGAAATTTTACAACTGAAAATAAGTTACAATGCAATATCCTTATCACTTTTTGATAACCTAGTTCCCAAGATGGAAAAAGGTAGAATACTGTTCTAGATCCAACAAAATTGAAGAGTGCCGATCCACATATGCTTGGGGAGATTAATGCATTGATAAGTCCTACAAAAAGAAAAGTGTCAGTAAAGCATAAATAAGATGTATACAATGAGTACTTTGAGTAGATTAAGGCTTATAATAAAGTAGACTAGGATCATGCTACAATGACCTTATCTTGGGCTCTAGATAAACTTTATCTTAATAAGAAAGACACAGATTGATCAAATTTACACCAAATTCTTGAAATGTAAATGAGGAATAGGCAAAATTTCCCTTATATCAATTTCTATTCTGGAGAGAATCCCTTCAATTCATTTAGGGAAAATTGTTTCAAAGGTTCTTGTAAATTCATTCATGTGTGAAAATAAATTTACCCCAGCAATTTCATGAATATAGAGGAAAATACAGAGAAAGAAATGAAAACCTTCAAAACTGGAATTTCTGGCTACTACCATCCTCTTACGGGAAGGTACACAATAGATGCTACTCAAGAGAGGGGAAGATGCTTTTCCTTATAGAGAATATAAATATAACATCTCTGACGTATATATTAATCCAATTAATGAAATGAGGTTAAAGGATTAATTGTTGTCCATATGACTGTCTGATATTAGTAGTATTTTCCTAGTTATAACCAATCTGTGTGGAGCTTGATTTTTTTTCTGCAGTTAATTTTAGTGAAAGCCTTCCCTTTTGAAATACTTTATTCTCACAGCATGATGGAAGCAGTTGTGTTTGCTAGTCAGCAGGTTGCTGTTGTAAAAAGATAAATATGCTTTAATGATGATTTCCATGAGATTACATAAACACCAGGAACTCTCCATCTTTCACATTGAAAATTTGCAGCGATACACTATCTTCTTTGTTTGTATGGTCAAGGGAATCAGGGTCTCAAATTTTTATTTTGGAATGAGTTTTAAAATTGAATTTGAAGGTTTCCAAGGGATGTGGGGATTTAACATGTAAATCAAAATCTGTCTTAACAATTGATGATTTTGAAATTTATGAGTTATTCCTAATTTATTTAGAGGCATGTTTTACTTTTCATGAGATATGTCAACAATGATGCTTTGTAGGTAGGGCAAGGTCTGGTATCATTGTGCTTCCTTGCGGGGCAGGAAAATCATTAGTAGGAGTTTCAGCAGCTTGTCGTATTCGAAAAAGTTGTCTTTGCTTGGCAACCAATGCTGTATCTGTGGATCAATGGGCATTCCAGTTCAAACTATGGAGCACGATTCGGGATGATCAGATATGCCGTTTTACTTCCGATAGTAAGGAAAGATTCAAGGATAATGTAGGTGTGGTTGTCACTACATATAATATGGTTGCATTTGGAGGCAAACGTTCTGAAGAGTCAGAAAAAATAATTGAAGAGATTAGGAACAGGGAATGGGGTCTTCTTCTAATGGATGAGGTAATTTATCTTGTGGGTCATAGGAGTAATACTATTTATTGTCAAAGAGGAAGAGAGAATTTAGATATTACTTTGGTGTTACTATAAGTTATCTAGTACTTCGTAAATATTTGAGAGTAATATCTACTTATGTTGTAATTTGGGAAATTTTTATTCTATCTGAGACTTTAGGAGCATGGGTGTATCTAATTGTGTGTGATTCCTGCCTAAACAGGTTCATGTTGTTCCAGCACATATGTTCCGTAAAGTTATTAGCATCACAAAATCTCATTGCAAACTTGGTCTCACAGGTTGGTGCCTATCAGAGGCTTTCCAATTATCCAATTATCATGTAGCACTAACTTTAAAGGATATATAAACCACTATGCTTTATTTTTGGGCAATGACAAGGCGACTTTTAAAAATTGTAGCCACACTTGTACGTGAAGATGAGCGAATCACTGATCTTAACTTTCTCATTGGGCCAAAGTTATACGAAGCCAACTGGTTGGATTTGGTGAAGGGAGGGTTTATTGCTAATGTCCAATGTGCAGAAGTATGGTGCCCTATGACAAAGGAGTTCTTTGCAGAGTATTTGAAGAAGGAAAATTCCAAGAAAAAACAGGTATGACTTTTAAAGTGTTATGAGTTTACTTCATAAAGGTTATAGCTAATGTAGTGCAGATAAAAGTTATGGTCTGAAATATTTATTTGTGATTTACTTTCATAATTAATTGGATACAGAAAAGACCAGGTCTTTTTGCCGTGATGTTACTTTGTATGATTATTTGTTTTCTCTTCTTAGTAGCATACGCCCCCATAAATTCAACACAATCTCATATCTTTGTGTGGTCTTAGAATGAGACAAATAATATTCTGAAGAAACCTGGCATGTTGTGCCTTGAGGATTATTTCTACATTGCAAAGGTCAAACTAATTAGGTTGTTAATTATTTTGATGTCAAAGCTTCCGTTTTATTACTTGATAAAATCCTATGACAAAAAAACTTTGGATATATTGCACCTTGTATTCTGAATTAAAGCTGATTTTCCCATTCTTGTATGTAATTGAGAGGTCTTCATCATAGTGTAATGGGATTTTTTTTGGCAGGCTTTGTATGTGATGAACCCCAACAAGTTTAGGGCATGCGAGTTTCTTATTCGTTTCCATGAGCAACAACGTGGAGATAAGATCATTGTCTTTGCGGATAATCTCTTTGCTCTCACAGAATATGCATTGAAGCTCAGGAAGCCTATGATTTATGGAGCAACCAGGTTTTTCTGTGATGTCTCTGGAATCTGTCAGAACTTTGCTGCTATCATTTAAAGCGTTTCTAGTTGAAGAATTTTGTTGAACCTTTTTTTTCTCTTAAGCAACTCCTGGGATTTTCTGTTTTGTATCATTTTAACAGAAAGACTTCTGTTTTTCTTCTTTTGTTCAGTCACAGTGAAAGAACAAGGATTTTGTACGCGTTCAAGCACAGTCCAGATGTTAATACTATATTCCTTTCGAAGGTAAACATGTTCCTTCATTCCAGAGAATTATTTGATATTTTGTTTGGTTTTTTGGGTCCAGATTAGTATGCTTATAGTTTGTAAATGTTTTGTTCTTATAGACTACCTTCTTTCGAACTACAAAAACACATGGTGGATACTGCAAGCATTTCATTCATATCCTGCATGCATTGCATTGCTGTAGCTGCCTTATAGTTGATGTTTGGGACAAAAATGCTGCAATAATATTCTGTTTCAGCTTGGATCCCTGCACCACAAAAACTCTGTCCTTGTACAAAATAATACCTTTCTTCACCTGGTATGTCTTATCCCTGGGGCGATCACATAAGAGGAGGTTCAGCCATAATCTCAATGATTTTCCTCCTTTGACATTATTAGAATAATATCTTTCTATTTATGTTGTAATGGTCATCTCGTCATTGCTTTTTCTAACTTAACGATTGTTTCTTTTAGAAACATCGTCTCTTGTAATCTATATAAGGAACTCTCGTTCCTCTTGATTAATACACAACAACATCGATTTTGTAACATGGTATTAGAGCCATTTTAAATTCGAAATTTTTTTCCAAGGAAATTTTTTCGAGAGAAAATTTTTCTTTTGCTTTTGGAAAATTTGTTAGATTTTTCGAATTTGTGTTTGGTCGGTTTTGAGAAGGTCCTGTGGTGGTGCTCGAAGGTTGTGTGCAGAAGAAAATCGCAGGAGTTTTGAAAAGGAAAATCGAGGGTTTGAAATTTCTTTGTTCTGGACACGATTTTTCACCCTTCAGACGCGATTTTTCTACTTTTTTGGTCGCGTTTTCTCAGACATTCTTTGCTGCGACTCTTCGACTCTAGTTTAAACTGCCGTGCGACCTCCTTCTGGCGAACGTTCAGATCTGAAGGTCGTTTTTTTGTTTCTTCTAGCGTCATCGTTTTTTCCGTCGGGTCTCAGTCTTCGACGGCTCGTGCATCTGAACCCACAACGGATTTAG
Organism: Sequoia sempervirens; assembly: GCA_007258455.2. Lineage (NCBI taxonomy): Eukaryota > Viridiplantae > Streptophyta > Pinopsida > Cupressales > Cupressaceae > Sequoia > Sequoia sempervirens. The sequence goes on along the minus strand of VDFB02307579.1, from coordinate 88,029 downwards.
CGCGATCTCCTGCGTTTTCCTTTTCTTCCTGCGACTGGTCATGTTTCAGTGTTCTCTGGAACTGTGTTGCTGATATTCGCGGGCCTGATAAGAATAGCGATGACTGTATTTCCTTGCAAATCGCGCTGTGGACTTGCGGATTTTTGTTCTCTGTCCACGCCCTAGGGTTAGATGATTTTTTTTTCGCGCCATCGACTTGGTGAAGGACCTGTGTCCTTTGCAGCAACTAGAAACTCATCTAGGGTTTCTGATTGAGATCTCTGCTCCTGTAAAATTTGCCCTCAAATTTTGATGACTATTCTGCAACTCGACTAGGGTTTTCACCCTTTAGATCAAGTCAATTTTTTTTTCTGATTGCAGATTCTTGGTGGGTTTTTCGAGATCTCAACTGGGTCGATCTCCGATTTTTCTGGGTGCCGTTTTCCGTGCCTCGTTTTTGTGTTGCTTTGTTTATGGCGGCTAGGGTTCCAAACCCTCTGTTTTTGAAGCCGACAATCGATGTTCTGGGTTTTTAAATATTTTTTGTCCTGTAAAAGAAAAAAAATCTGTCTTCTGGGTTCCAGGAGGGTTTATAATTTTGTCCTAAAAAATTAAGAGTTTTTTCCTGTATACCCTTGTCAGGGTTTCTGTCATTCGGGAGGGCTCTTTGGTTTTTACCGTTTTTTCCGAAAAAACGATGATTTGTAATCTTGGGTTTGGCAATTTTTTCCTCAAAAATCGTGGTTTGGTGCAGTCATTTTTTGGTCGCAGTTGGGGCGAACATCTGCACATCTAGCTTCTTGCAGTCTGTTTGGGGCGTCATGCTCATCTGCAGAAGATTGGAGGGTTTGCCGATTTTTCCTCAAAATCGTAGCAGTTGTTCTCGGTATGTCTCTGGTTACAGGGAGGGACAGTTCTCCAACTTCAGGTTGGACTGTTGGTGTTGTTATTTCCAGAAGTTCTGCAGTTTCTGGGAGGGTTGGTGGCAGACTCATCTCAAGTGGCAGAGTCAGTGGCAGGCTCTTGTCTTTTGTTGCAGCAACGTTCTGAGAAGAAGGGGGTACCCTTCTCTATTCTCTTTGGGTAGTTAGAATGATGACCATTAAGGGAGGGTATTAGAATAATATCTTTCTATTTATGTCGTAATGGTCATCTCGTTGTTGCTTTTTCTAACTTAATGATTGTTTCTTTTAGAAACATCGTCTCTTGTACTCTATATAAGGAACTCTCGTTCCTCTTGATTAATACACAACAACATCGATTACAGAATATATCAATGACAACAATTCCAACAACAAGACAATTGCTTAAGGTTTGTCCATAGATAAGCATAACTGAAAAGATAGAGATAAATAGATTGTTTATGGAGTGTGAAGCAAGATCTAAGGGTAAGTCAATAGAGTCTATAGAATCTCCTATGTCATCCATGGTTGCTAGTGGTGAGGTGTCCACAAGATGAAAGAGGAAGATAAGAGGCAGATAAGAGGTTAGTGACAATTGCTAGGATGGTGAATGCGCAATCATGGGAAGTGGCAAATTGTTTGGTTGCCAAATGTCATTTGGCATGTTCTCCCTATTCTAGACAAATTTGAAAGATACAAATGCTATTAGTCCCTCATATGCCCCCTCTAGAGAATGTAAACTATGCATCTTCCTCCTTGATAGGGTATTCTAAGGTGATTCTATTGATGGAGGACATGAGAGAAACTTGGCTAAGGATGGTTACTCAATTAACATGGATGGGTGGATAGATATTACACATTGACCAATTATCAATATCACATTCACATGGGTGATTGACCCTTATTTTCTTAGAGCTATTTATTGTTTAAGGAAGTGTAAGGATGCAAACTTCAAATTTTATATTTTGAAGGATGCTATAAAGGAGGTTGAGGACTCAAATGTTATATAGCTGGTCATTGATTCAACATGTGCGAGTAAGTTGGCATGATGGTGGAGGGTACTTACAAGTTACAACCACATATTTTGGACCCCATGTTGTGATCACGTGTTTAAAAACACATTGAAAGACATGGGAGATAGATTGCGTAAAGAGTGTGGTGGCAAAAACAAGAGATATATAGATGTTCGTTTTGAACCACCACATCTTACTTGCTCTTTTTTAGGATTTTTTTGATGGGGGAATTCCTCAAACCCATGTAAACTAGATATGTTAGCTATTTTATTTTGTTAGAGAGAATGCTTGAGGTGCATGAATCTCTATAGTTAATGATGGTTAATCTAGAGAGGAGTAGATAGCTAGAGGTAAACACAATTGAAGTAAAAAGTGTGAAGCAACTGATCTTTGATGATTATTGGTGGTCCATTGTGAGTTAAGAGATTTTTGATTTATTATTGAATTATTAAAATATTAATTTATTAATGTTTGTAACTTGTATATTGTTTTAAGTTTTTTTCATTAGCATTCACTTTGTCATTTTGGTCTTATTATTTTTTGGAACTTTTGTTTGTAGATACATTTGCTCCATCTCATCTATGGTGTGTGTCATTAAATACGTTGATATAGACTCTCCTAGTCTTGGAAATATTTATAAGATATTTGACAACATGTTTGGATAAATGAAGCAAGCAATTCATGGCAGGGACCTTGATTTGGGATTATATGAGGAGCATATTAGGTCCATTGTGATGTGACAATGGTACACTATGAATGCTTTGTTTCATATGGTAGCCTATGGTCTAAATCTTGAACGGCATGCACCAAGGTTTAGGAGAGTGCATCCTTGTGATCATAGCAACAAAAAATGTTTGGGGAAAAATTAGCACATAAATTAAAAAAAAAATATTGGGAAAAAATGGATTTTAAAAAATGCAGAAAATACAAAAAATGATTTAAAACCTTGTTTTTTAAATTTGAAGGCATTTAAATAGCATAGAGATATATAGAGAAAAAATGAAATATGTAACTTAAAATTTTATTTGAAATTTACAAAGAAATAAATTAAATACTTGAATGATATAATTTTAGGGCAAAAATTTCCTACCCAGTGTTCATGGCTTACGTTATCTTTATAAAAAGTAGAAACAAATTTTAGTTTCTGCATGGATCAAGGTTATCATTTGTTGAAATCAAATTTTAACATCTATTTGTAGACTTGCAAACTATCAAATTTTAATGTTTGAAATCTTTCTCAGGGTAGATTTCAAAACTTTGAGAAAATTCAAGAGAATGCATTGGGAAACAAACTAATAACAACTTATTCTAAGCTGAAAGTGTTCCAATAAAAAGGCTTTGCTAGTTATTGGAGAACCATACTTAATTACTTTAGATCGACAAGGTAGAAGTGGGAAGGCATCAAACATTGAATGACAACATGTTAAACAAACAAAATAATTGAACTACACAAATACCTTCAGCAATCAATGAAATAAATTTTGAAAAGATGTGATTGTATCTTACATTTGGATAGGTTTCTTTCACATTCATACCTTAAGCAATCCATGAAATCAATTTTGAAAAAGATGTGATTGTATGTTACATTTGGATAGGATTTCTTTCACATACTCAAAGTTTGAACTTGTAGTTTGAATGAGTTGAGTCAAGGTCCAAAGAAGCGCTTGTGAGCATCATGAGAGTCATTGCTGCTTCCAGACATGAAAATGACAAGTTAAAATGCGTTCAATTGAACATGTGAAACAAAAACGCATGTGAAACCTATTTCAATTGAAAAATTACCTATTGAAGTAAAAATTGGTCAAAAATGGTTAAGAATTGGCATAGCAAAGGACTACATGCGATTTGATCGATTAAATTGCAATTTTTTTTTTTTGCGATTATTCAGTAAAAAGTTTGCAAAAAGGCGGCGTAAGTGATTTATTCATAAAACCACAATTTTTGTGGGGAAAAGTTGCCATAATTGGTGTTTCAAGAATACTTGTGATTAATCATAATTTTTTGTAGATGTTTGCTTCCATGCTTGGGATGATGAAGAGCTGGAAAAAGAGTTAATAAAGGCTCTTCGAAAGATGTATTGTGTTGAGGAGGCAACTTTACCTAAAATGGAGTGGATTTCCTTTGCCAATTCTTTGGGGTCCCCAACATTTATTAAACTAGAGGCAAGGATGGATAGAATTATTAGCTCAATCCAACCTTGTTGGATGGTGGACATTGCATGGCAAGGATATAATAGAGCTGAGGATGCTTGCCAATCACCTCCTTTCACATGTTACTAGTTCTTTAGCTACATAGAGGAATTGAGCCACATATAGGTTCATTCAATCAAACAAGAAGATGGTGTTCATTCAAACAAGAAGATGGTGGTTGTGCATAGTGCCTTGTGACTTTAGGATTGATAGACTCTAGTTGCACGATGGGATGTTGATCTTGAAGATGCCACATAGATTGATGATGAGTAGACAAATGAGGGATTGGTTGGTGTTACATTGGATGAGGTAGTCCTTTGTATTGGCAGTGGCTTAGATGTAGAATTGTATTTGCCTACATTTTGACATTTTGTAGTTGTAGTCTTTCATCCTTTTAATATTTTTCTAATGAAAATCAAATGTTTAGACGTTTTTGAAATTTTGTTGATTTATGTTGACTCATGTGAATATCAATTTAGCATTAATGTTTCATAATATGGTTATATAATGAATATGGTGAATGCCTTATCAAATGAAAATTTGAAATTAAAAAAAAATCATATTTTTTATATTTTGCCCTCATCCATCCCCTTAAATAGGGTCTCCCATCCGGTACTGTCCTAAAATGTGTCCTAGTGTTTCCTACTATCCCCATCCTACACATGTCGTAGAACATAAAATTTGCATACATTATAAAAATGCTAAACTCCAAATAATATAAACCTAATGTGCATAAGTCCTAGATGTATACCAATGATACATAAATGTATGAAAAAATGAGTTAGGCATTCTACTATTCCATGATGAAAAAGGTTACAACTTTAGGTACACTTTCAATGAATGAAGCATGTATTTCAGCCCAGAAAATGGAGGCATTTCAGGTTTTTCTACAAAACTGTTAGTTTCAATTGGGTGAATATGCAATTTTGGTTCTAAAAAGTGGCAGTTTCACAACTACTAGGTTGATTACGGATTTGCTAGTCTGCTGAAAGAAGTGATTTTATCCTGTGATGAAGAAATGCCTGAGGGCATTTTGAATTCCACATTTTTCCTCTTCTTGTCATCTTTTCATCTTTTGTCTGGGCTTTGTAAAAGCATAAATAGCCATTGCACATCCAAAATACAATTAAGAGAACAGAGGAAGCATCCGAGTGATGTATATGTTGAATTTTCAGTCATAGAGTGCATTTTTTACTGAAAATTGGTTATAGTGGAATAGAGAGGGAAGTGTGAGAGTTAGTGATTGATCTTAGGGGCCAAACACAAAATGCTCTTGCTTGTTGTATGCCCAAGATGCCTAAGATAGTATTCAGATTATAATAGTAGACAAGGAGGCTATTAGATCTCACTCTTGTCGGAGTTTTCTCATGAAATTTGGGCTCTTCATGGTAAATCCTTATGTCTTCCATTCTTGTGTGGCTTACTCTTGTTCCTTCAAGTTCAGTTGATTGTTAAAATGTTGCAGTTCTTCAACCCCTCTTTTAAATCTGTAATTGACAAGTTACAATATAGAATTTCCATCCTAGTTTATAGATCAATTAATATCCAATCCACTAAGACTAACTTGAGGAGTTGAGGTGGGAAAGAGGAATTGTAGATCATCCCCCCTTAATGATGTCTTTCACTCCAAAATGTAAATGAAGTATGGAAGATTCATAGGTTAGTGTTGAAGGAAGTTGGTGTGTTTAATGTTGAAGTGGAAGTGATCCAACTAAGATGTTGGGTAAAGTAGGATGTCACAACCAACTAAAAAATTCCATGAGTAAGCAAGTGCTGATTTTTTCTTCTATGGCATGTGATTTTGGCTCCAATATTCTTTTTTTTTCTCTTCTTTGTACTTGCAAATTGTTAGAATTTAGTGCCAGACATTATAAATAAATAGATAAATAAATAAATCAATATGCTATTGCTAAATTATTAAATAAAGTTGGTTTTGGGAGTTATATTCCCGTAATTGGTTTTGTACAGGAATAATAGCTTTATAAAGCCAATACTATGTAATAGATTTTTGTGAAATGTGAATGACTGAATTTTTGAATTGAAAGTAATCTTTTTTCTTCACTCATTTAAATATGGTATCAAAGTGGGTTTTTCTTGAACCTCTCTCTGATCGCCCTCCATTCGCTTGTTTCTACCTCACATCGCTACTTACAATGGAATTGCAGTGAAGACCGTGCAACTGCTATTGTTTTTCACTATTCTTGCATCTATCAACATGTGAACAATGTAATTGTAGACCATGTGCAAAATCCTTTTGACTCCATTATCCATCGACATTTCTTTTTTCTCTCCATTATGCTCATTCTTGCCATTGTTTGACATTCCATTATGTTCATTGTTATCATCCCAAAATTTAAAAAAAAAATTATATATATAGATCCCAATTGCTCCAGGCGTGTGCTCAATGAATAAGTGATGAGGTATTTTGAACAACTGAGGTGTTTTGAATGCATCTGAACAACTTTAATAGCCATTGCCAAAATTTTTTGAGGTGTTTGCATAAATTGAATGTATTTGAATAAGTTTAACATCGTAATTTTTTGTTGCACACAGCCATTTGTTGCGCTCAGCAACTGTAGGTTTTAAAATTAACTGAATTTTTATATATGCTATGATTTGATATTCTTTGATAGGTGTAAGGAGTAAAAAAGAAAACAAAACTATTGTGTGGGAAAAAATCCAGCAGCAAAAAAGAACAGAAACAGTTTTTTTAAGAGGTTTAACCAGTCACCTCAATCCCATTTTTTCATTTCATGCTATTATGAAGCCGTGCCATGCTGTTGTGAAGCCATAGTACTCTGAAGACAGAACTTAGGGCAAGGTGTGAAAGAGGTAAAATATCCCAGTTTAAAGAATTTATATTATTGGTATGAAATATTTTTACCATTTCTTTTAATATTTATAGGATTGAAAAGTAGAAAATCACGTGAAGTTTATTGGAGATATAAGGTTTATTTTTTAAGGACACATTTTCAGTTGAAGTTGACGTCCATTGGATACAAAATGGATAAATAAAGCCTTTGTGAAAAGTTTGATGGAAATGATTTTCACAGCTGGCAAATACAGATATAATTGTTGCTAATTGAAAAGGATCTTTGGGAAATTGTTGATGGTACAGTGACAAAGCCAGCAGATGCAGATGAACTTCAAAAATGGAAGGTAAAAGATAAGAAAGCCTTGGATATAATTGGTCTTGGTTTATATAAACTCCACTTACATCATGTGGATTATAAAAAAACTTCTAAAAAAATATAGGAATCACTAAATACTTTATTTGGATCAAAAGCTGATAGTGCAGAAATAACTATAAAACAAAAGTTGTATGGATTGAAAATCGAAGAAGGTGAAGATATAGTGTCTCACATCAGTAAGTTTTGTTCCTTGATAAATCAATTGGCTGGTATAAATGAAGATATAAAGAAAAATGATGCAAAAGCCATACTTTTAAACAGTATGTTGAATAGTATGTCTCACAAGGTATTCACCTTAAGCAAAATCAATCCAAGTCTAGAAAGTATTATATCTACATTGGTTGATGAAAGAAACAAACATTTTTCAGAAGAAAAAGTTGTATTAGCTGCACAAAACATGCGACAAAGTTCAAACATGGAAGTGGCACATGTTTTTATTGTTAAAAGGTAGGACATGTAGTCCTGAATTGCAAACAGACGGCATTGGATCTCCTCAATGGAAAGTTGCAGACAACACTATGGTATTAGAAGAAATGGAACACAATTCAAGTTATGAAGAAATTACACATCAAAGTGATGAAAAATATTTGTACTAAGTTTTTTTTTTTTTCTCTATATCAACACTAAGGGGGGGTGTTAGAATTTAGTGCTTGACATTTTAAATAAATAGATAAATAAATAAATTAACATGCTATTATTAGTTGAAAAAAAATCGCAAAACTCGCGCCGTGCAAATTATTTACTCGCCTCCGAAGTAAACTAAAACTCGCACCGATTTAAACACAAAAATCGCCAAAAAACGTGCAATAAGAGTAAAACGCGGTCAAAATAAAGTCATAGTTTATTTATTTTTTGCCCTAAGTTTTTTATATTCAGAAGCCATAAAAAATCGTTTCATTCTTGTGCGCCGCGACTGGGAGCAAGAGAAAAACGACATTTAATAGTGACGCCGCCGCGACTGGGAGCAAAGAAAAATCCACCAGATTTCGAGCAAGATAAAATCAAAGTGGTCTGAGCTTCGCCGAGCAGGAGAAAGAACGACTTCTAGGGTTTCGAACCAGGTATTTCCCTTAAACTGTGTTTCTTCCCTCATTTTTTCTCTCTGATTTTCCTTCGCGTTTTTCCTGTGCGTTCATCTTTCTCTGCGTTTTTCCCGTGCATGCGTTTTTCTTTCCCTAATCGTGTTTGTTAAAAAAATCATTTTTTAAAAAAAATTATTTATTATGAGTTTCAATGTTTGAATATAAATTAAATTAAAAATTTCTAATACTTTAAATACTTATAAATTTATAATAATACGTTGTTTTTTAAATTTTTTTAAAGTTTATTACTTATTTATAAAAGCTTTTAAATTTATTTTTTTATTTAAGGGCTATAATACAATATTATTAAATTTATAATATTATACTTATAAATAATAAATTAATAAATTTATTATTTATAATATTATAAATTTAATAATATTTATTACTTATCTAATATTGTATTTATAAGTATAATATTATAAAATATAAATTTAATAATATTGTATTATAGCCCTTAAATTAATAAATTTATTTAAAAGCTTTTATAAATAAGTAATAAACTTTAAAAAAGAAAATTAAAAAACAACTATATTATTATACATTTATAAGTATTTAAAAGATTATAAATTTTTAATTTAATCTATATTCAAAAATTAAAACTCATATTAAAAACAATTTTTAAAAAATGATTTTTTAATTTAACACTGAGGCAAAAATAGATTATAAGAAATAAATATATTTAAAAGCCTTAAATTTAAATATATTTATTGCTCAAGTCTTTAAAATTTGATAAACGTAATAAATATATTTAAATTTAAAGCTTTTAAATATATTTATTACTTATCTGATATTATATTTATAAGTATAATATCAGATTTATGCTCATTTATTTATGTTGAACTTCACTTTTTTATTTTTAATGTTTATCTTGTCTCTCTTTTGCTAGGTATTTTGCTAAAAGAGCATGGCTTCTGCAAGTGAGGAGAGTGGTGGAAAACCAAGAGATGCTTGCTGGAAACATGGAACACCAGGTGCACTTCGAGGAGAAGTTATTTGCAACCATTGCAAAGAGTCTCTTTTTGGTGGCATAAATCGACTGAAATATCACCTTGCACGAATCCCTTGCCGAGATGTTAGACCATGTAAAGAGGCACCCCAAGAGGTTGAGATGGAGGCCAAAGCACTCCTTGCAGCATATGACCAAAGGAAGGAAAGTAAAAAGAGAATAGTAGAGGCAATGGCAGCCCCATATGCAGATTTTAGTTCTACAGGGTCACAGAGGGCTATGGGAGGCACCTATCCCTATGGATGAGGCACCTTTTGGCGCACCTGTTGAGGCTCATATTGAGAACACTGCAACTATACCATCTACTTCAGCACCACCCACATAGCAATGACAAAAGCTTTTGATTTTTAGTCGTAGAAGAAATTTAGGATAGATAATTTTTATTGATACTGAAACTTGAAGTTGATATGTATTGAGAAGTTGAAATTGTTTTTTGGTCTATGATGCATTGGTGATTGATATGTATTAAGGTTTTAAACTCTAATTTTGATTTACATATGATGAAATCAGTTGATACATTGATGATTGATATGTATTAAACTCTAATTTTGATTTATCTATGATGAAATCAGTAATATGTTCTAAAAATTCAGTTTATATGTGTGTTTTTAAAAAATTATGTATTTTCAAATGTTCGATAAATTTGCCGAGTTATTGCCGAGTTTTTCCCCGAGTTTTTTCCGAGTCCCGAGTTTTTAAAATTTTTGGGTTTGCCGAGTTATTGCCGAGTCCGAGTTTTTCAACTATGCTATTATTAATTTATTAAATAAAGTTGGTTTTGGGAGTTATATTACTGTAATTGGTTTTGTATAGGAATAATTGCTTTAAAAAGCCAATACTATGTAATAGATTTTTGTGTAATGTGAATGACTGAATTTTTGAATTGAGAGTGATCTATTTTTTTCACTCATTTTAATACAAATGAAATGAGTGTGCTTTTAGAGTCGTAGGGGTCAATTTAAGTGATAGATTTTAACTTTTTTATTTTTTATTTTCCTTTACTTTACTTTGCTGCCGCGGCAGAGTCTTCCTGTTAAGACTCATTGAGTCCAGCAAGTTTGGTCAGACTTTCAGGTACTCAGCTCATGAGTCCTCAGGCCTCATTTTGGTCAGCTTACCTTGGGATTTTTTAAGTCTAGGTGAGTCTAGGGGAGCCTTGTAACATTGCTCTCTAGAGTTTGGCTATATGCAGTCTTTGTTTGCCCCTTTGTAATTTATATGGCCGAATCTTCTGCTGATATGCTTGGAGTCATTTTTTTCTCACCATGGCATAAATATACACTAATCTAAGACTAGATAATAGTCCCTTTGTTAAAGGATTAAATAAGAAGACTTGAAATTTCCCCAAGAGTGTCACCGTTTGCTTTAAAAGTAGCTTTATTTAACAATTGAAATTTCTAAAGGTGAGTTGAACAAACTAAACCCAAACTGAGGCAACCAAAGAAAACTGCTGTGGGATAGAATCTTGGCTTTTGGTAGCTAGACTGAATGACAAACATGGATGATGGGACTCTGTTAAATTCTTTTTCTTTATCACTCTACCCAAAAGAATAGGATGGACTAACTATTAGTTCCCAGCACATGACCTCAATATTTCCTTCCACTTCCCACTGCTTGAACATTAGTTCATGTAGGATTCTGAAAGCGGACCACAGCCCCATAAAATCACATATCAAAGTTTGGTTCTTGAATCACTATATATGCTCTTTAGCAATGTAAATAAGGTGACAAACTGCTTGTGTGGGACTTGATAATCTAGGCAAATAATGCATTAGTTCGTTTATATAAAGACTTGACCCTGCTACATGAGTCAACTTGGTTGTGGGGCCTGCATCTCTCCTAAGTTCCATCATTACTGCCACCATGACTACAGTGCAAATGTCACAAGATTTACATCATTTGACATTCTCTAACACAATGTCTACTTCTCAAAATTTCTGGAATTGATTTGTAATGCCGACCTCAATATGTTTGATAAAACTGAGATATATACTAAACCTAGAAAAGATATGAATATGATTATGGCCCGTGTGGGAGGTATTTTTCTTTGTTGTATGTCAAATTGTAATATTGCTATCGAGGATTCAACCGTAGCAGTTCGAGTCAAACTCGATGACCCATGTTTCATGAGTAGTGGTTCCAGCGGAACCCCATCTCTCATGATGTCGAATGTCCCACTTAGCACTCATTACATCTAGGTGATGCTCCCAGAGGTGAAGCACTGGTCCGTTCCGGGAGGTCACCCATCACAGTACTGCTCCAGCTCAAGCGCGCTTAACCAGGAGTTTTTCTCCAAGGTTAAGCCAGCTTGAGTTGTTACCATTGCTCCTTAGGACCTCACGGGACGGACCCGTTAACGCTTCACCTACGTGAGCATCCCTGAGTACTAAGTGAACTCGTGTATCATGAATGGGCCGATCAGGCTATGGTCGAGACTGACTATGCCGAATCACGATATGTATCATAATTGACGCGGCCGTGAGCTATCGAATGATGACTAAATAGAATTAGCCTTCGGTCCGTCCCGGGTCCCCGTAACGAGCAAATGGGGTAACAACTCAGCGGAGGCAACCTTGTGGAAAACTCACGGTTAGCGGCGCTTGAGCAAATGCGGGATGGGTGACCTCCGAGACGGATTACTTCACCTGTAAGCATCACCTAGATGTAATGAGTGCTAAGTGGACCATTCGATATCATGAGATGGAGTTCCGTTGAACCTATGAAACATGTGGGTCAATGAGTTTGACTCGAGTACGGTTGAATCGATAGCAATATCATAATTTGACACTTGTGGAAAATACCTCCTACTTATCAATGATTGATAGCTAAAGAGGCTCTATAATGAATGGTTCATAAGGCACAACACTTGCTGAAGGTTTTGCAAATGGGTAACAACTCAAGCAGGCTTAACCTTGGAGAAAACTCCCTGGTTAAGCGTGCTTGAGCTGGAGCAGTACTGGGATGGGTGACCTCCCGGGACGGACCGGTGCTTCACCTCTGTGAGCATCACCTAGATGCAATGAGTGCTAAGTGGACCATTCGATATCATAAGAGATGGGTTCCGGTGAACCACTACTCATGAAACATGGGTCAATGAGTTTGACTTGAAACTACACGGTTGAATCATTAGCAATATCATATTGATTAGCAACGTGAGATCCAATACAAATGTGCAAGTTGTTAGTACTACTTTTGGAGTTGCATAATTTAGAGTGAAATTAGTTCATGAATGTGTGTCAATTAGATGATCATGAAACATTAAAAAGATAAAATATTAAAATATAGTCATGTTGGCATGAGATAAGATAAATTTGAATAGTTCATGAATTTCATGATTATGGCTTTCCAGTTTCTGCTTTCTGTTTTGCAAGAAATATAAGTGTTTACTGTTTCTCTAGCTTTTTTTTAAGGCATTTATAGTGTTAATGTGTGGCTGTCATTAATTTTGTTTTGTTTAGTGTGCATATGCAATAATAGTCAAGAGGACTCCAAGGTTTCTTCCTTTTTTTTCCTGACTGTATGTCATTTAATTTTCAGGTAGGAGACAATTCTATTGATATTCCTGAAGCCAATGTGATTATTCAAATATCGTCTCATGCTGGTTCCCGACGTCAAGAAGCACAGCGATTGGGACGTATTTTGAGAGCCAAGGTTGGTCTTCTTTTACTTGGGATGCAATGATAATTTGCAATTCTCTACAAGGGAAAATAGCAACATTGATGCATAAACTTGAACTGCAAAATAAACACAATGCAAATTTCAATTCTTCCAGCAAAATTTTGAACTGTTTCCATAATTGCTGTTGTTTTTGAGAATATCTGACTACAATATTAGAAGTTGTCATTGACTGGTTAGTTACCTTTTTATAGGGTAAACTCCAGGATAGGATGGCAGGAGGGAAGGAAGAATACAATGCTTTTTTTTACTCGTTAGTGTCCACAGACACACAGGCAAGGCTTAATATAATTTTGGTGCTGAATTTAATATATTCATTGGTCTTTCTGGATTAATTTGACTTACTGTGATGTTGACTCTAATTGCAGGAAATGTATTATTCGACAAAGAGACAACAATTTCTGATCGATCAAGGATACAGTTTCAAGGTAAGAAAGCTCAATAATACTGTTGTACATGAGTTGATTAGGATTATGGTTCAATATGTGTTGTAAGAAGTAAGGAGCTGCTAGGAAGAACAGTCATCTGTTTGAAAATGAAAAGCAGCCTGTTATAGCAACTTTTGCTTAACAAGATCATGAGTACGTTATGTTGTGTGTTGCATTACAAGTTACATTCAAAAATTTCAAAATAATTCTTTGAGAAATGAAATGAAATATTTATTAAAGTATAATGCTAATGAATTGATGGCTGACTGGAATATCATAAATCAGTATTTTTAACAGCCTAAGAAAATAAGCCCTAAGAATGCTTGCAGGCTCTCTAGATGGACAAGAAAGAAAAATGAGAATACTAGAGGAAAAGAGCACACTACTGGCTTGTCAAGCTTGGTGGTGGTCTAGTCAAGAACTCTGTCATAAATTGATGCCTTTATTTAATGCATCAATGGGCTGGTTTAATGTGACAGGAATAATCATTAGATCTTTTATAGTTTAAATCTCATATAGGTAAAAAGAAGTAACTGATGAGAGAATTGCAGGCTCTGTTGGTGGAACCTTATTGTTCAATTTCCTCTTGTTTTGTGTTAATACTCAAATAAACACTCACACACATATCTCTGATCTTCATGTGGTATGTAACCTGTGTATCTTTTCACATGCAACTGGTTGTAACCTCAAAACAAATAGTACACTGGACATTGAACATTAAATGAGCCTTTGTGTTTGTCTCTATATTACTGATTTTGCAGGATCACTGGTTGTGAAGGTAAAAGGTAAGGAAAGTTCCTTGTTCTTAGACTGTAGGGTAGTTTTAACCATAAGAGACCTCCCTACTCACCTGATTGTGCTTAGACTACAGGGTGTACTTATCTTATTTTCCTTACGATTGAGCCTGTACCTCCAGGATAAAGACACTGGCCTTTCACTGTCAGGTTCATCCAGGAACAGGCCTAGAGGAATCAGTTTAAATTGATAGCTAGTTAGAGGAAACCTACAGGAATTCGTTTAAATTCAGAGCCGATTTAAAGCAGACCTTAATAGCCTAGAGGATTTTCATATCAAAATCTTAGATTTTTGCAAATAATTGTTCAAACATCATGTGGATTGATCCAATGATTATCAAGTATGATCTGTAGTTATCGTTAATGCCATTGTTAATGTCCCTCTTTGTTAAATCTTGGGCCACAATTGAAAATGTGGTGGATGAGATCTATTGATATGTAAAATCAAGAGTGAGAAGTTAAGCAGTCGGTTGTATCTGATTGGGTGGCCAGCCTTATAAAACAAGGATCTAAATAAGGGCATATGTTATGATAAAACTATGTGTTTCCCATGCATTGAAGCACATGGAGCAGAATGGCCATGTTAAACATGGTTTTATTAAGGCCAAAGTTGAGACCAAAACTCTACTAATACATTTCCCACCCTGATTATTCACTTTATGAGTCTATATTAATTTGAGTTCCTAAATCTTTTAAGTTCCACTGATTATGATGTCAGTGGGTTGAAGTTTTGTCGTAATGTCCTGATACTGAAGTTGGAGGCACTGTCATTAAGTAAAGTTGGAATAACTAGAATTTAGAAGAGTCAAGGTTTTATCCTAATGTCTTGGAATCAAAGAAAGCTCATCTCCCTAGTGCTGTTTTGTGACAACTCGGTTAATGATGTTGAGACCTACAAAATGCAAAATTGTTCTCATGAAGGAATAGCAGACTCTGTGTTAGCCTAGAACGAGTTTCATTGTAAATATTGTACATGGTTCTTAGGTTTGAAGAGTACTCTGGTATACCATAGAAGAAGTGTTTGATATGTTAAGTGGGTTAGTGGGGCTGAGAGCTGTTGGCGCCATCCTATGGCAGTAACTTCCCATAAACATCTTTAGCCCTTGGATTGGTGCCTCATAATTTTATGTAAGTGACGATTGGAGATAATTACATATTAATTATAATTCCTGTATGAATAATTGAAATTGTAATGTTTTGAGGTGGTTGGTGGGCAGGGGTGCTCACCTCTTACCTTTGCCCAGACCTTTAGTGTCTATATCACATCCTCTACTCACTTTTGATGGTATGGTGGGGTGGATCATCTAC
Organism: Sequoia sempervirens; assembly: GCA_007258455.2. Lineage (NCBI taxonomy): Eukaryota > Viridiplantae > Streptophyta > Pinopsida > Cupressales > Cupressaceae > Sequoia > Sequoia sempervirens. Next base: position 72,459 of record VDFB02307579.1, on the reverse strand, counting down.
CAAGTAGCAGGCATGTGACCTCATTATCCTTGTAGATGTGCCTCATTGATGAATGTAAACACTCATTACAAGCATATGGTTGTGTCTAATAGTGTGCGTGGATTGATTATATTATGAGTAATGTGTGTGAAAAATGTATGCACTAATTTTCAGTGCATTTATTTTATTTTTTAGTGACTGCTGGGACTGCTGTTAACAACTTTCAGCCTCTTAAATTCTGATATGGTCTTCTGTAAGATGCTTTTTACTGTCATTCACACATGCTGGCTGATTTCTTCTGAAGTCTCCTTATAAATTGCTCTGCTAACAAGACTAAACAACTGATTTTTACTCCAGCAACTGTAATTAATCTGTATGTCTGGTGTAGTAGCCTGTATGAACCTTCCTATGCCTCCCTATGCTTTCACATCCCTTCACAATCTTTTCATAGAAGGTTCAAGTCCCTTGCTGGGTTGCTGCTGCAAATAAAAATGAGTTATATTAACCAAAATACGACCAAATATTACCCTAATCTGCTGCTCCTCTCCTCCATATCAGCACACTCTATCTAGGATGCCTCCAAATCACCAAATGAATATTTACCTAGGGTTCGAAGGGTCTGAATTCTCCTCAAGCTTGGCGACTAGGTGAATAAAGTCCTATAACATTAGGACTCTTCCATAAAAACTGCTAAGATATTTAAACCATTCCATGCCTCCTTATACAGCTGTGGCAAGTTGTAACTTCACTTGGGAGCAGTAGATATACTTTTAAAACTGTATGAAGTCTTCAACACAGGCCCTTTCACATTCAAGGCGTCCACATTCACAATGGTGACCAGTATATTATGTTTAGAAATATAAATGAATGACCAACACAATAAAAAAAAAAATCTCCTTACAAATTTATCATTTGCCTGTAAGCTTCTATAAGTATGTGTACCTATAAAACTCATTGAATCTGGAAAAATATGATAATCCAGCTTATTTTCTTTACTCAACTATTCAGCACAACTGTGAACCTTGTATGAACTCACCAAGAATCAGCTAGGTGGGTTTTCATCTACGAAACTGATTGCCAGAAGGGTTTTCATCTTTCGGCTGCAGGTTGAACCAAGTTCAAACTCCCCGGACTGGGGTTTTTAGAATAAAATGTCAAGGATCCTTTTTCCATTCCCATTCACATATTTTTATAACCTTTTCGTTGTTTTTTCAAAAAAAAGCTTTTTGCTTTTTTCATAGCTTTTTTTGAAAAAGGATTTTATTTCTCGTCTTTCCCCCAAGCAACTTTATTAATTTTACTTCATATTTTAAACCTCAGAAAGTCGCTTTATAAAATAATTAATTAGATAAGATTCCTTGAGCTTAGACAACTTATTTTAATTATTGCCGCACAATTGTCAAAGTTATGGAAAATAATAAAATAGCCCAAAATAGGAATTCTGACCCACTATCAATACTCCGAGTGCATAGGAAATCGATCTGTGTGTAAGTTGGCATTTTTTCAAGACGACAAACTTTTCCAAAAAGTGTGGATTGCTCCCAGAATGTCGGATCTGCACATGGATGGTACCATTATATTCATTGGGCTCCAGGAGCTCTTTGCCATTGTCAGAATACCTTCCTTATAGTGCTAGCACTCTTCAAGAAAGTTGGAGGTTTCCATAGATGTTGGAATGAACTAAAAAGAGACATTACAGAGGTGCATAGAATGAATGCAACAACTTCATGAGAGCTTTGAGATGGTTAGAGATGGGAACAATACCATGACAATTGAAATGATTTGCATAATAGAGGGAGGAGAGTACCTGTGGTCTGTGATGTTTGACATGACTACTGTCATAACTGAAAGAGAGATGTAGGTTGTAGGAGGAATTCAAAGTAAAAGATATTTAGGATGCAACATAGTGGTCATGTTACATCAGACAACTTCACACACATTGATGATCAATTGTGACAAATCATAAATCTCATAACCCCTTATGTGGAACTCTAAGCTTGATGCTAACAAAATGTAGACCACTAACCACATGAGGAAAGGGAATCTGAGAAAGAGGTTTGTGAAAGGGTGCACGGGATCCTTCAAACGATGGTATTAATCACCAAACACAACTCAAATTTCAAGGAAACTGTAAAGATATATTTGACACTGTATGCTGCAAAACAGCTTGAGTGGCAAATGAGGAGGTTAATAGAATTTATTGTTTGAGACATTTTTTCCACACTAAGGGAAAATTTGAATAACTGTGAAAAAATAATTCGATGTGAGCCATTTTTAGCAATGGGAGGAAGTTTGGAGCATGTTTATAAAAGAATAAGAGCTGCAACATGTAATGTCCCTTTCCGCCTGATGAATAATTATGAGGGAATTTTCTAGCCTTCTCTATTCCCGGAGGTTAGGAAATAAAATAAACAAGGGAATAATGAGAATAATTAAATATAAGTCCAAAAAGCTATGGTTGCAGTTTTATTATATTTAATTATTCATGTTGAATAATATGGGGCCACTTTTAAGTGAAGACTTCTTTATTACTAGGCGGCTCATCAAGGTGGTCAATAAATTAAAAAGCCCAAGTCTATTGTTATTAAAAAGGATGATTTATTAAAATGGAAATAAGATCTCTTTAAAGAAATTGATGGCTTTTTGTGAAGAAAAGGATTGACATCATAGAAAAGATAAAAGGCATTGATTGGGTTGGGGGAAATATACAGAACGCATTTTTGATATTATTCTCTCAGCCGAGCTATCAAGAAAGTCTTCTCCAGGACAAAACCCGTAGTCTTGATATGAGTGGGACGTAAACCCTATTAAAATAATGTTTATTTATTTATTAATGCTCAATAATAAGTTGATAGAGATAAAGATCGTCTCCGATCTTATCTGGAGTTTCTTTTTAGAAACTTTCCAGTTTTGTAAATCTTGTAAACTATTTATTGAGCGTCTTGCTCTTGTTAATAACATCAATTAATTTACCAATTACTTGCGTAATATGGTATCAGAGCTCAAGAAAACAATTTTTTCGAAAAATTAATAATTTCTTTTTGAAATTATTTTGCTTAATTTTTCGAAATAATTTTTTAATTCTGGAATTTTTTCAGTGGAAATTTTCGAAATTGTTGGGTGCCGATTTTCAAAGCTCTGTGATTGAAGATTTTCGTGTTTTCTGAAAGACGAAAAATCGTGGGCTCCTGTTGTTTGTTTGGCCACGATCTGGGCACAATTTTCTTCAAATCTGCGCGCGTTTTTTTCTGTGAAGGACGTGTTTTCTTTTCCTGCTGGGCGCACGATCTGCTCGCGTTTTTACTCGTTCTGGTGACGCGACCTTGCTTTGATCCTCTTTTGGGCGCCGACGGGACAATTTATGTCCAGTGGTTACTGGTCGCGTTTATCTTCGAGACGGCAGCGTTTTTAGCGTCGCCGGTAACGGTGTTGTTCCTGGTTATAATCTCGGCGTCGTTTTCACGAGAATCGTGTTATTGGTTTTGGGCGCGGTTGTGCTTGCCTTTAGTCGTGGTTTTCTTGCGGTTTTTACGAAGCGTATTTCCTCTTTAACTGGCTGACGACTTTGTCCGCGATTTGAAGGCCGTTTCTAGCTGTGAATCCTTCGTCTTTTGTGACGTTTTTTGTCTGATTCGTGGGCGCCCAGACTTCTGCAATTTTTTTGCCACGATTTTGTGTGGATTCGAGCTCCTTTCTGCAATTTTTTGGAGCTCTCATGGCCGCCTAGGGCATCCTGCGAATTCGGCCAGGGTTTTGACACGTTTTTCGAAGTCAGAAATTTTTTTCGATCACAGATTCCTGGTGGGTTTTTCGAGAGCTCAACTGGGTTGGTCTCCGAATTTTCTGGGTGCATCGTTTTTCGTGCCTCGAATTTTGTGCCATCCGTACAGTGTACTTTTTGCAGTCTGTACCTGAATCTGTCCCTGTTTTCTGCATTGGAATTCGTGCCTCAAGTTTTGTGCATCATTCTCTTCTCAGTACCTCGTTTTTCGTGCCTCGAAAAGCATGAAGATGGCCAGTTTAAGCAATTTAATGCTGGAGGGCAGCCAGAGATTTAATGGCAAAAATTACAACACCTGGAAGCAGCGGATGTTAACAATTTTTGAATACCGCTGCCTTGATCAGATGATCCTCGGCAACGCTACTCGTCCTGAAGCGGCGGGTAAGGATCAGGATAAGTTTGATGAGCAGCATCGTGAAGCCGTCATGCTTATTAAGCTTTCGGTTACTGATGATCAGCTCCCTCAGATTCCACTGCGAAAATCAGCTAAGGAGATCTGGGATCACTTGAAGGATATGCATGAAACTTCCGACAAAAGCCGTGCGTTTTTCTTGAAGAATATGCTGTTTTCTATCATGATGGATGAGAAGACAACTCTGCAAGCGCACTTGAATAAAATTCAGGAGATCAGAGATCAGTTGGAGGCGATTGGTCGGAAAATGGAGGAGGAAGACATGGTTGTGATCACCCTGAAGAGCTTACCGAAGTCCTATGAACATTTCATAGAGACTCTCCAACATTACCGTTGCTAATGTTGATCTCAAGTTTCAAATTATGCACTATCATTGCGGCGGGATCATTGCAGGTACTTGATTCGGTAGCGATGAATCATCATCCTCACGGAGGCGGGGCCTTTCCGGCAAAAAGCTTCGATCAAGCATCATGGTAAAGGTCAGCCTTCACAGCAGAAAGGCTCAAGTCAGCGCTCCACCAGTCCGAAGAAGAAAAATATACAGTGCAATTACTGTCATAAATTTGGCCACATCAAGAAAGATTGCCGTGCTCGTTTGGCTTCTGAGCAAAAGAAGTAGGGAGGGTTTCAGAAAGCGAATGTCGCCGAGCACTCTGAGCAGAAGGAATCTGCCTTTTATGCACTGATGGCAAAAAGGCCCGCAGACCATGTCAAGTCCTCTGCTTGGTACATAGATTCTGGTGCCTCACGTCATTTCTCACATAGGCATGATTGGTTCACAAACTTTTCCCCTTGCACTGACTCAGTAATCTTTGGAGGTGAGGAATACCACCGGTTGTCGGCGAGCAGACGCTGACCGGGGTTGATCGGGCGGGAGGGATCTCATATTCCTCAACGTATATTATGTACCTGATATCGAGCTCAATCTTCTCTCAGTCAGTCAGATCATGCGGCATTCTCCCCAGATGGATGTGGTATTCAGCTCGCATAGCTGTTCGATTGTTGATCGAGAAACTCGCACAACGGTGGCCGTTGGGATAGAGGATCATGGCCTTTACAGGCTTGTGGACACTGGTGATTCTCCGGAGTTAGCCTTGGCAGCCAAAAATTCAGCTGTCACCAGTCTTTGGCACCAGCGGTACGGGCACTTGAACGTGCACTATCTCTCTCAGCTTGCTCGGGAGGGACTTGTTGATGGCTTACCTGACATTCAGACTCAGCATCAGGGCGTTTGTGGTGCTTGTCAGGCTGGGAAGCAGCATCGCACACCGTTCAAGGATGGCGACTCTTGGCGGGCTTCTAAGGTACTTCAATTAGTTCATGCTGATATTTGTGGCCCTATATCTGTTTCTTCTGTAACTGGTTGCAAATACTTTCTACTTTTTGTTGATGACTATAGTAGGAAAATGTGGGTGTACTTTCTTAAACAGAAATCAGAAGTTTTTAATGTATTTCAGAAGTTTAAGGCCTTAGTTGAAAAAGAGTCCAGTTCTTGTATTATAACTCTTAGGTCAGATAATGGGGGGGAATTCTGTTCTAGTGCATTCTCCAACTTCTGTGATACTCATGGGATAAAGCGTCAGTTAACCACACCCTACACTCCTCAGCAAAACGGTGTTGTAGAGCGACTCAATCGTACGATTGTTGAGATGGCTCGCTCCATGTTGCAACACCGGAGTGTCCCTACTAAGTTTTGGGCAGAAGCCGTCAATACATCCGTCTATCTCCTTAATAGGTCACCTACTCATGCTGTTAAGGGGAAGTCTCCTGAGGAAGTTTGGTCTGGTCGCAAACCTAGGATCAGTCATTTGAAAGTTTTTGGCTCCCTTGTGTATGTTTGGATTCCAGAGGCCAAGCGCACTAAGCTGGACTCCAAGAGCCAGAAACTCATGTTCACAGGGTACAGTGACAATCACAAGGCATATAGGCTGATTGATATAGACACTGATCGTCTTATCTTCAGTCGAGATGTTGTCTTTGATGAGGAACGAGGTCCATTTCTCTCTTCCTCACCTGTTCAGCATTCAGAGGATCAGCCTCTACAGGGTCCCGATATGAGTGTCCGACTTCCATTAGGTTCACTTGATGGGAGGGATGACGAACCTAGTCTGATGCTTAACTTTGAGTTTCCTCCAGATGATCATGAACATCTCCCTGCTGAACCTGTTCCAGATCCACAGCCAGATCCAGCTCCTCCTGTTGCATCTGATGTTGGCACATCTACTCTCCGACCGAAATGGTGGGCTAAGACTATCAGTGATCTTCGTGCTGATGAGCTCATTGAGGGTAGATCATCCAAAAACAAGAGCAAACAGCAGTCTACAATGAATTTTGCTCTCATGGCCAACATTCACAGTGTTTATGAGCCTCAGACATATTCAGAGGCAAAAGGGATACCTGAGTGGGAAAAGGCAATGGAATCAGAATACGGGTCTTCGGAAGAATCACACTTGGGTGCAATCTTCCTCCAGGGAAGAAGCCCATTAGCTGCAAATGGGTGTACAAGGTGAAATACAAAGCTGCCGGAACCCTTGACAAGTACAAAGCTCGTCTAGTTGCACGGGGGTTCTCACAGAAAGAAGGCATTGACTATGAGGAGACCTTTGCTCCTACAGCCAAAATGAGTACCATACGGCTCGTCCTTGCCTTAGCAGCCCAATTTGGTTGGAAGGTCCATCAGATGGATGTGAAGAGTGCTTTCTAATGGTGAGTTGAAAGGAGGAAATTATACATGACGCAGCCTCCAGGTTTCAAAGTTGCTGGTCAAGAACAGAAGGTGTGCAGATTGGTCAAGGCACTCTATGGCCTGAAACAGGCTCCTCGAGCTTGGTACATTAAGATTGACACGTACCTCACAGATCATGGTTTTCAGAGGTGTCCATCTGACTCGAACTTGTATGTCAAGAATACTGGTAATGAGATTCTGCTTGTTGTTGTCTACGTGGATGACTTGATCATTACTGGCAGTTCAGCACTTTTCATCACTGAGATCAAACAGGACTTGTGCAAAACTTTTGACATGACAGACTTGGGCCTCCTGCATTATTGTTTAGGTGTTGAGGTTTGGCAGACAGAGAGCAGCATTTTCATCTCCCAGTCCAAGTATGCTCGAAGTCTTCTGGATAAGTTCCGAATGCAGGATTGCAAACTTGCCTCTACACCCATGGAAAAAGGGCTTAAGTTGTTAGCTAAGTCCGATTCACCTGTGGTAGATGAAACATTGTTCAGGCAACTAGTTGGCAGCCTCATCTATCTTGCTGCTACTAGACCTGATTTGAGTTTTGCAGTGAGCTACATATCACGCTTCATGACAGCCCCCAAGGCTGATCATTGGGTAGCAGCGAAGCGTGTGCTGCGTTATGTGAAGGGCACTCCTGATTTTGAACTCTTGTACACTCGGAGTCACGATCCTAAACTCAGTGGGTTCACAGATTCAGATTGGGCAGGTTCAGTTGATGACAGGAAATCAACATCCCCGTTATGTGTTGGGTTTGGGATCTAGTGCAATCACATGGACTAGTAAAAAGCAATAGGTAGTGGCTCTCTCCTCGACAGAAGCAGAGTATCAAGGAGCAGTTAAAGCAGCTTGTGAGGCAGTTTGGCTTTGACAAATGCTTGCGAATATGCAAATATTTCAAGCAAGTCTGACTCCCTTGTTACGTGATGTCGAGTTCTCAAACTTGCCAAGAATCGGTCTTCCATGGCGAACCAAGCATGTGGAAACTCGGTTGTCATTTCATTGGAGCTGGTTGAAAACCCGGATCGATTCCGGGATGTTATGTGTTCCGGCGAGAGGATCGGTGGCCAGAGACACTTGTTCTCCTGAAATCCTTCCAGTCTGAATAAGTTTATGTAAAATTGAGGCATCTTGGTGTAGTTGATAGATTGAGCATTAAGGGAGGGTATTAAAATAATGTTTATTTATTTATTAATGCTCAATATTGTAAGATATTGTAAGATAGAGATAAGATCGTCTCCGATCTTATCTGGAGTTTCTTTTTAGAAACTTTCCAGTTTTGTAAATCTTGTAAACTATTTATTGAGCGTCTCGCTCTTGTTAATAACATCAATTAATTTACCAATTACTTGCGTAATAAACCCCAGGTCATTGGTCGATGCAGCACTCTCTTTGCAGAATGCAGTTTGAAGAAATTAGTCCGTGTTGGTCAAGGAAATCGCAGTGATAAATAGGAGCTGTTCTCTCAAATTCGAGTCAAATTCGCTGAGATTATTAGGTGCCATGCATGCAGATCGTGGACTGTTCTAGAAGGGCGATTTCTCATCAAAAATCACAGCTATTGCTGAGTTTACTGGTTTGCATAAATAAATCTGGTATGTCATATGAACTTGTAGTATTTGGGCTCAATAAAATTATCTGAAATTCTTCAGTTCGTTGGATAAATTGTTTCTGAAATTCATTTTAAATCAATACTGCTACATGCATTAGCTTAACCTTGCTCTAAAACAAACCATCTGAAAACATTTAAACAATATGCAAACATTTAAGTACTATGCAATGAATATGAGCTAAGGATATTTCAGTGGTATCAGAGCTGGTAATCTTGCCAGCCTGTTGGGGTTTCAGCATTGCATGTCAGTTTGGGTACAGTTTAAGAAGAGGGTTATCATTGCATGTTAGTTCTGGACAGTTCTGGTGTATACTGAGATGATTGCATGTTGCTTTCTGATGAGTTTGTGAAAGTGGGTTATTGCATATCAATTGATTTGATTCTATACACTCTAGAGAGGTAGGATCACATAGATATTTCACCAGAAGCAGGTTAGGACAGTAGGAAGGAGGAGCCGATATTAACCCAGTTGAAGCAGAGATGGGTGACTGAAGGGATGGTAGCCTGTCAAGTGATTTGAATAATCAGCTTAATGATTTCTTGACCACCTTTGCCAAGCAGCAGCAGCAAATGCTACAGCAATTCCAGGATCGTATGATTACAGCCATGGGTCAAATGAGAGTGGATCATGCAAGATTGAGAAGATCAAGTAGTGATCACAGCAGAAGCGATGTCAGACAAGGAAATCAAGGTAGAGCAGCCTCCAATGCTGTTAGGACAACGAGCACAAGGTCTGATCGACCTCTTCGTCCTACGTTTGTGCCCAGGCAAACTGAAGAAGAAGCAATTCTAGAGGTGGAGGAAGAGACACACATCATTGATGATGTTATGGTGGCCTATGATGAATACAGAGCTCTTCCACCTGATGTGAGACAATTAATTAATTTGAATCAGCGGAAAGACAAAGCCAGATTCAGACTAGAAAAGGAAGACAGGGGACTCAAAAGACAAACCAGTCAAGGTACTCAACCCAAGGAATACAAGGAAGCATTGAATAAGGTTCCTTTACTGACCTTCAATGGAAGCAGGAAGATAAGTGCCAAATCATGGGTGCATAAACTTGACACATTCCTGTCCTTGAAACCTATGGAGGAAGATAAGGCTATACAATTTGCTACGATGCATCTGGAGGGTGTAGCATATGATTGGTGACACCATGGGTTAGTATCACAGGATCATGCCTTGATACGTTCATATGAGGAGTTTGTCAATAAATTGATTGCACGCTTTGACCGGAAGGATGTTGAGGTTTATTACAGGGATTTGGCTTAGCTGAAGCAGGTTGGACATGTTGAGGCCTACATCAATGAGTTCCAAAAAATAGCATTCATGGTTCCTGATATGATTGAGAGGCGAGTTATTATGTTGTTTGTTGAGGGTTTGAGTGATAGATTGAAGGGTTTAGTGAAGGCTCATAAGCCTAGTACACTACATGACGCCATTGGCCTAGCCCTTGATTTGGAGACTACACCTCCCTTTCAGCCTCAGAGAAAGACCTTTAGTGGATTTTAGTCAAAACAAAAGGGTTTCAATCATCAAAAGAACACCCCGCCGAAACCTGAACAGGAATCCAAAAATGAATTGCGTAGGAAAAAGTTATGCTTCACCTGCAAGGAGCCGTGGGAGCCTAGCCACTGTTGCCTTGGGAAAGGCAAGGTTCATTTGATCGAGGTCATCGCAGATGATGAGTAGGATGGTCATGAGATCAGTGCTGGGGATGACAGCGGACAGGAGGAGCAGCCTCCACAACTAGAGTTGGATGATTCTGGAGTTAAGGAGACTCCCTAGAGCACCATAGCCTCATTATCTGGAGTCCCTAGACTTCATCCATTTCGTTTGAGAGGTGTCCTTAAGGGTCAACACATGGTTTGCTTGGTGGATAGTGGAGCCACTCACAACTTCATCGATGAGGGTCTAGTGGTGAAGTGTGGGCTACAAGTTGAGGAGTTTTTGGGATTCAATGTGACTGTAGCAAATGGGTTTCAGTTGAGTTGTACTAGGATGGTTTCCGAGCTTAGCATCCAGATTGGAGATTACACCTTGACTGATAACTTCTATGTACTGGGTCTTGGTAATATTGATGCAATTTTGGGTTTGCAGTGGTTGCAGTCACTTGGGAGGTACATTTAAGACTTCCGCAGAATGGAGTTAGAATTTATGGTTGATGATAAAAAGATTGAGCTGAAGGCTATGCCTGACGGTGGTCCTCGAGTAGTGTCAGCTAGGAGGATGGAGGCTTTATTCAGGCATGGAGAGGTGGATTGGGCAGTACAGTGCATTGTTTCTACCAAGCCTACCTTCGACAGCAAGCCACACTACCATGTTGAGGTCTAGACAGTGCTAGATAAGCATGGTGTAATATTTGGAGACATTCCTCTAGGACGATCACCTGATTGTGGGTCTGAGCACGTCACTGAGCTTGAGGAAGGGGCTAAACCAGTAATAACTATGCCCTACCAATACCCACGCCATTTAAGGAGGAAATTGAGAAGACAATCAAGGAGCTTCTAAGCATGGGACACATTCGGCCTAGTTCTAGTCCGTTTTCCTCGTCGGTTGTTCTAGTGAAGAAGGATGGGACTATGCGTATGTGCATAGACTATAGGGCCTTGAATAAAAGGACAATTTAAGAACATATATCCTATTCCCAGGATCGACGAGTTGATTGATGAGTTACATGAGGCCGTGTATTTTTCCAAGATTGATCTTCGTTCAGGTTATCATTAGATATGAGTCCAGGAAGAAGATATTCATAAAACTTCCTTTTGTTGTCACTACAGACATTTTGAATTCCTGGTCATGCCATTCGTACTCACAAATGCACTAACCACATTCCAGTCGTGCATGAATCACACATTCTGTGAGTAGTTACATAAATTTGTTTTGGTTTTCTTTGATGACATCTTGATATATATCAGGACATGGGATGATCATCTGCATCATTCAGATGTAGTGTTGAGTATCATGGAGGCTCAATCGCTTTATGCGAAGGCTTCCAAGTGTGAGTTCAGAATGATTGAGATATCTATCTCGAACATGTGATTGGGGCTGATGGTGTGAAAGTACACCAAGAGAAGAATACAGGCAATTCTAGATTGGCCGCCACTAAAGAACACATAAGAGTTGAGAGGCTTCTTGGGTTTGTGCTCTTACTATAGGAGATTTGTGAGAGGTTTCTCATAGTTGGCGTCACCTTTGATAGACTTTACTAAGAAAGGTGAATTTCTTTGGTCTGAGGAGGCATAGGTAACATTTGACAAGCTCAAGGAGGTCATGAGCTCATGTCTAGTATTAGCATTGCCAAATTTTACACAGCTATTTGTCTTGGAGTGTGATGCATCAGTTCAGGGAGTTGGTGTAGTTCTAATGCATAATTGACATCCGATTGCATATGAGAGCAGAAAGCTGAGGGACACTAAGAGGCTGTACTCCACATATGAAAAGGAGATGCGAGCGATTATGCATGCGCTAGCTAAGTTCAGGCAGTACTTAGTGGGGACTAAATTTGTGGTCAGGACTAATCACAACAGTCTCAAATATTTTTTGGAGTAGGACTTGAACCAACGACAACAAAAGTGGGTGAGCAAGAATCAGGCGTATGACTTCGATGTGGAGTATATTAAGGGAAAGAAGAATATTGTTGTCGATGCTCTTTCCAGGAAACCAACACTTTGCTCTCTCACTGAGATTTCAGTTGATTGGAAATCTCAATTAGTGGCCGAATACACCAAAAATACTTTTGCCTGTGATTTGATTGATTGCCGGGTGTAGGATGATAGGTATTCAGTAGTCGATGACATTATTTATTATAAGAACATAATTTATCTTGTACCAGGGTTGAAGTTGAAGGCCAAGATTTTGAGAGCTATGCATGATACCCCTCTAATAGGATATCTAGGTTTCTTCAAAACTTATCGTCAGATTCATGAGAGGTTCACCTGGAAGGGATTGAAGGATGATGTGTTGTAGCATGTTAGAGAGTGCCTGGCTTGTCAGCAAAACAAGTTTGAACACACATTCCCTGTAGGTCTTCTACAGCCTTTGTCGATATTTGAATAGAAGTGGGAAGGAATATCCATGGACTTTATTACAAGGTTTCCACGTGTTTAGGGGAGAGATTGCATATATGTAGTTGTAGATAGATTGACAAAATATGCCCATTTATTTGCTGTGTCCACCAATTACACAACACCTTAGGTGGCAGAATTATTCTTCGGAGGTGTTTAGTTTGCATGGACTCCCCAAAATGATCGTCAGTGATCATGACAACAAATTTCTTAGTATGTTCTGGCAGGTACAAAGCTAACACCAAGCACAAGCTACCATCCTCAAACTAATGGTCAGATAGAGATAGTAAATAAATGGATTGAGGGCGGCTATCTGCGAAATTATGTTTTTAGGCAGCAACGTGCTTGGATCAGATGGTTGTATTTAGGGGAGTATTGCTACAATACCACCTACCATATGTTGATTGGCATGACTCCCTTCAGGGCCTTATATGGGTATGATGCATTATCATTTATAGATTTTCCCTTTGATGATAGCAAGGTCCCTTGGGCAAAGGAGACAATGCAAAACTATCAGGATATTCTCAAGGCATTGAAGGACAATCTGCAATATGTGCAAAATTAGTAGAAAATGTATGCAGACAGGCACCGAGTTGAGAGGTCATTTGAGGTTGGGGACTTAGTTTTCTTGCGCCTGTAGCCATATTGGCAATCCACACTGAAGAAAAGTGGTGCAGAAAAACTTAAGCCACGTTTTTATGGGCCCTATAGGATAGTGAGGAGAATTGGCGAGGTTGCATACGAATTGGAGCTTCCTGAGGGCAGTAAAATCCACAATGTCTTCCATGTCTCCTGCCTCAAGAAGGCATTGGGACAATAGGTTGTGACATCTCCAGAGCTTCCTCCATTTGATGAAGAAGGAAATTTGGTGTTAGTTCGTAAAGGTATTGTTGATTGGCGAGAGAGGAAGTTGAGAAACAAGTGATTCGAGAATATCTGATCAAATGGAAAGATTTACCAGTTGAGGATGCAACATGGGAAGGGAAAGAGATTCTGTAGCATCCTAATTTGCGATTGCTAGAGGACCAACAATCCCGGGAAGGGAGGATTGTAATGTCCCTTTTCTCCTGATGAATACTTATGAGGGAATTTTCTAGCCTTCTCTATTCCCGAAGGTTAGGAAATAAAATAAACAAGGGAATAATGAGAATAAAAGCTATGGTTGCAATTTAATTATATTTAATTATTCATGTTGAATAATATGGGGCCACTTTTAAGTGAAGACTTCTTTATTACTAGGCGGTTCATCAAGGTGGTCAATAAATTAAAAAGCCCAAGTCTATTGTTATGAAAAAAGGTGATTTATTAAAATGGAAATAAGATCTCTTCAAGGGTATCGATGGCTTTTTGTGTAATGTCCTCAATTTAGCTCTACACTCTTCTTTGGGAATTAGCCTAATTCCGGAAACCCGTAGGCTAATCAGAAACGAGAATTAGGGTTTCCTATTTTATAGGAGGTTTTGAAGGCTTGCATGCGAGAGTTTTCGTTGCATGTTTGGTGGAGCTTTCTGGGTTTTTGGAAAGCTTCAGGATGAGGTAACATGCATGTTAAAAAGATGACATGCATTTCTCTTTGGTACCTTGCATGCATGAAAGGTTTTTGGGTTTTTTTTGGGTTTTCAAAGAGCTTCAGAATGGTGTAACATGCATCTTCATCTGAAAACCTTTCCAGGCACTTACTATTTTTAGTAAGTTATGATGATTGTTCGGTTTGTGCTCAGAAGGCATTTGGGAACACTTACTATTAATAGCAGTTTGCTATTTTTGGTAAGTTCTATTTATGGCAGTGTCATCGTGGCAAACTTTTTGGAGACTTACTATTTATAGTAAGTCATGTTTCCTGTTTAGTTTGGCTTTCTGTTGAGTTTGAAGTTAACTTACTATTTTTGGATTTTAGTAAGTCTATTTTTAGCAGTGGCATCATCAGCAACTCAACTTAGATCATCATGCTATTTTTGATAGTTTGGCAGAATCAGTTTTGGGTGTTGGTTTTGGCTTTGGTTTCTATCTCTCCTTTGGACTGAGTTTCAACACTTAGTCAAATTTATGTTTTGAGTTTGTACCCCATGCCTAGACAATGACTTCAAGTTGTTTTAAAGTTGGGGCCATGAGTTGGACACCTCATTAATGATCTTTAATGTTTTATTAAAGTTTAAATATTGCCTCAAGGTGGGACGACTTGAGAAAAAGAACATTAAAGTATTTTAAATATTTTAAAATGCATTTGAGGTGGGCCTCCCTTGGAGAAGATGAAAAGATTTCTTGGCAGGTGTTATAGGTTGCTTCATTCGCCCAATTGAGCTTATATATTGATGCTTTTCGAAGAGTTGAGGATCTTTGGAAAATTTTGTAAAGTTATGCTGCTGAATTGAGTTCAGACATTGCTACGGAGGTTGCGTGCTTCCTAGCTTTTACTACCTTTCTTTGGGCCTGAAACTATGGCTTCCTATAGGGTTCACTGAAGACCATGTTTCACTCAGGAGTGTGGATAGTGCTCAATTTAAGATTTTAATTATAGGCAGATTGCTGGTTTATAATCTGTTTGTATTGCTGATGTCAATGGCTGAAGTGAACTTCTGCTAATAGCTTCGCCTCTTATTTTAATTTCATTCTGGGTACTGGCTCATGCTGTGCTACTGTGGAGGGTGCCTAATTCTGCAAGTTTGCAGATTTTATTACTGAAGATTGAATTTTTAAATGCAAGTCAACCTCCTTGAGAGGCCGTACCATTTCAGTTTGCCTTGGAGTTCGTGCCGACTGTATATTGCTGTATCTGGCTCAAATTTCTTAGTTGAAAGATGGATGCCATGATGAGAGGCTTCTACTGACTGCTGAATGAAGTCTTTCCGGGTTGTGTGCGAAGTGTTATGTCCATTTTGGTGAATTCTCACCTTGCTGGTCTGATTTTCTGTTCATACTGTTTCTGATCAGACTTGGTGTTTTCTAGCATACTGCTGTTTTGAGCTTAATTCCATATCATTCTTATATTGTAATTGTTAGAGGTTTATTACTCTAACCTTTTGTGGATTTTGGAAGCATATCTATTGCAATTTGCAGCCGAAACTTATTATTTGTAAAGCTGGTTTAGTAGTACTAACAGTTATTTTAATTATTGCTACAAGTTATATGTTTGTAAACAGTCCCACTGAAGAAGTGGTTGAGTTAAATAATTTACTTTCATTCTTGTTAATTTCCCCCCCATTGAATAAGTGGTAGAGCGGAAAAATATTCCCCCCGCTGAATAAGTGGTAGTGCGGAATTCATGGACAGTTATTCGCCTACTTGTATTTACTTTAATTCATGGTTGGCCAGCCACCTACAGTAGCTTTGTAATTCTTTTTAGTTGCTAATGATCCTCGACACCATATGCTATCACCTCGCCCACTTTAGGATCTTGGTGAACATTCTTGGTGAGGGTTACTTTCAAAGCTGGTTATCATTAGAGCTAACGCTAATCAAAGGTGTTTGTGCTGGTTTACTGTGATCAAAAAATTAAGGGGAATATTACATTTTGTGAAGAAAAGGATTGACATCGTAGAAAAGATAAAAGGCATTGATTGGGTTGGGGGAAATATACATAACACATTTTTGATATTATTCTCTTAGCTGAGCTACGAAGGTATTCTCCAAGACGAAACCCTTGTTCTTGAGATGAGTGGGTCAAAAACCCTAGGTCATTGGTCGATTGCAGCACTCTCTTTGCAGAATACAGTTTGAAGAAATCAGTCAGTGTTGGTCAAGGAAATCGCAGTGATAAATAGGATCTGTTCACTCAAATTCGAGTGAAATTCACTACGATTATTAGGTGCCATGCATGCAAATCGTGGACTGTTCTAGAAGGGCGATTGCTCATCAAAAATCGCAGCCATTGCTGAGTTTACTGGTTTGCATAAATAAATCTGGTATGTCATATGAACTTGTAGTATTTGGGCTCAATAAAATTATCTGAAATTCTTCAGTTCGTTGGATATATTGTTTCTGAAATTCATTTTAAATCGATACTGCTACATGCATTAGCTTAACCTTGCTCTAAAACAAACCATTTGAAAACATTTAAACAATATGCAAACATTTAAGCACTATGCAATGAATACGAGCTAAGGATATTTCTCAAGAAGATAATAGGGAAATGGTGGATTACACTCGTGATTTGAATTTGTAGAAGGGATTACACAATCCTAAGTTCAATAATCTATTAAGAAAATTGATACAAACCAACCATTTAATCCTTTGAGCAATTAGTGCAGGAAAGTATGAAACCGCTATGCTAGTTTTGTAGTGTAAATGGGGATGACATTGGTGAGTGCTTGAACAATACTCAAGTGAACTTCAGGGAGGAGGACTTGAGTTGGTGTAGCGTGCATACAAGAAGCCAGAAAAAGGAGGGTGGTTATCTTAAACCATCTATTGAAAGGCTTGTGTGAGTATGTCACAACAAGCTATGTTGGGAGGCATAGATGAAGTGAGTGAGAAGAAATCTAAAGGGTGGATCATGGGGAGTCCATAAGATGAAGAAAAAAGAATGAAAGACATTACATTAATTTTTTAGATGACCAGAAGTAGGTCAAAGGGACTCAAAAAATACATCTTGTTATACTAGACAAATGCAACGACCCTTGGTTGTGAAAAGAATCAAGATGTTCAGAGCTAAATAAATGTAAACATAGGAAGAAATTAAACCTTAGCAATCAAACCTTGAACAATAAGAAATAAGTGCAAGTAAAAATAGTCATAAGAAACCATGAGTGGAGACCAGTGATCTTACATGCTTGTAGTGGGCTTGGACAAGAGGAACCACATTGGCATCATACTTCACATGGATAGGGTCAATTTAGAATCTAATAATGCTTACAACCTTATAGGGAATGTTGAGAATTGAGTGGGCCAAGCTGAGCAACTCCATAGCCAAATCCAAAAGACAACAAGTCTATGTGGAAGAGTTGTGCAACTCTTCCAAGTAAGAGATAATGGTGAAGATGCCGAATCCAGAAAGGATGGCTAGTTGGGAAAACTATTTGTGTGTGTGCCAAGGTTAGCATTAGGTCTTATAGAGCAGGTGAAGGAGTTAGTTAGAAAGGCTATGACATACGTAGATTGCAATCTTGTAGAGAAGTAATTGAAGAACACAAAATCTGGCTGTGATGTGTGTTGATACTCGAATTCTTGATTACATGATTAATCTTGTTATTGACATGCTTAGATATGAGAGGATTATGTAATTTACCATCCATTTTGAAATGATCAAGACCCAAAAGTTAGCAGTAATTAGTGGTGTAAGAGTGAATCTACTTTGAGAATAAGTGCAAGAAAGGATGGGAAGACCTGTCTTGTGGTCACCCTTAGTTTGGTCATATTTATAGAGCATTTTAGGCTTTACTAAGGGGAATTCTATGAGTTGGGTGTTATATATGTAGTGCTACATATTTCTAAGTATAAGATTGGATAATTTTAATATATATTTGGCAGCGGATTTATTAGTGTTATTAAGTTTAAAGATTATAAATTATTTCTATAAATTAGATACAAATGCACAAAAATGTTAATCAATCAATGTTGTCTAGTTTAAGACTCAAGCACATTAAAACATCATCAATAATACATAAATTGGCATCCAACAATATACATATGATTAAAAGAGAATAAATAATATCATTACAAAATTTAATTAAATCAATTCCATCTCATTTATAATTAAAATATCTTGGAATTGAGTTTAGTACTTATCTGAATCATAGGTCTTCGAAAGGTCATTCTCATACCAAGAAAATGTCAGTGGTATTGGAGCTTGCTATGGAACAATCTAGGAGGAATCAGTTCGTTTCGGAACATAGCACACTATTGTGCTCTACACAAGTGCTGGTTCAATAGAACAATGCTCAACACAAGTGCACAACATGCTCCAGATTAATTATTTCTCATGTATACAACATGCTCCAGAGTAATTACTCAACATGCATACAACATGCTCCAGAGTAATTACTCAACATGTGTACAACATACCTCATAATAACTACTCAACATGCACAACAACCCTGGCCAGGACAATCCTAGGTGCACTCTATACCTCAAGTTGGACACACTCTATGTGCCCCCTTCTCCAATGTCCATAGCTCACCAAACCACTTTCTTCTTCCTTGAATGTTCTCCATGTTCTCCATGTTCTCCATGTCTTTCCCAAGTCTCACATGAATGATTTATATATCCTTTTAAGGGGTGGTTTCCAAACCATCACACCCTCTCACAAAGGTTGCCTTTTAACACTTATTTAAATAAATAATTATTCTTCCCCTTTTTTAAAGGGTTTTTATGCATTTTCTTTATTAATATTTTTTTTAACCAAAGGATCATAATATCCTTTATTTTTTCTATCTCCCTTTTAATTCTAAAGGGTTATTTCATAGTTTTCTCTTCTCTTGGGAATAAGTCACATAACAATATGGTTACAACATTTTTGGATTATGTAGTATAAGGAGCTAGTTTGCTCATAGGCTCATACTTCAATAATGTTCAAGTTGTGTTCCTAGGTACTTAGGGGATTTAGAATCCATGTTGTAAAAGTCAAATTTGAGAATCAAGGCCTAGAGTAGATTAATTAGGTCGATGAGGCTATGTGTGGCACAGTTACACCTTTGAGGTTATTTTTACACCAAATCAGGCCTTCATCCTTTATCTGTATAGAGGTTTTTCCTCTTTTGTTTGTATGTTGAATCATAATACTCAATCAATAAAACATAGTGAGGGTCATCTTCTACTTTGGTTTGCAGGTTCATTTATACCATTGTGTGCTCCTGCTCCGAACCCTCTTTTTGTATTTTCAATAAATACCAAAACTTTTAAATGCTCTTTGTTGTTATATTAGTTGATTTTATTCTTCAAATCTAGTACTGCAATAAGATGTCTGTTAGAACACATTACACTTCATAGATCCAACACAAACAAAACTTGCTTATGTTTAGGTGTTGCTTGTTGGTATTTTAATTTATCACTTTTGTGATGACACAACAAAATAATGGATGAGGAAATCTTCTCTTCAAATCGTAGGGTGAACTCCTTGATTTAATCTACTTCTAAAATCTAAAACAAAACAAGTTTGCTAATATGAACATTGCACAATTTATTTTTTGAGGTTTGCATAAGGATAAAATAAAAAAGAAAACTTGACCTGTCTGTTTTTGATCTTAGAGGTTAGAGCACGAGACTTTGAAGAACTCTTATTCACATATGAATTTTCTCAATTTACGTTTGGAAGTAATGTCAAATTGCTGCTGTTTGATGAGATATAGCACTGAAATTTGGAAGAGGAACTTGCAAAAATATTGATTTTATGCTTGATGATGTTTGTTGAATAGTTGGGAAGGCAGTTGGTATGATTTGCTTTCCTTCTTCCCCTTTGGTAAAGCTTTTAGAGCTCGGATTGATCAGTTCAACGTTGGGGGAGGTAAGATGGGTCTTCCCAATTGCAAGGTCAACTTTTTATTCTTCTTCATCTAAAATGGTAGCAATAGCTCTCCAATGTGTGGGACTCTTCTTTTGATGAAATGCAAAAATGCCTTAAGCTGTCCAAAATATCTTCTTGATCTTGTTCAATCGAATTTAAATTAGGCCACAAAATTGGAGCTCAAATGTTTTTGAGAGTCATGTATATGAGATTGAGAACTTAAGTGACGTGCCCTGTGGTGGGCACCAAAAACTGTTGGTATTTTAATTTATCACTTCGTGACCATACAAAACAGAATAGTGAATTGTTAGAATCTGCAAAACGAAGAATAACCCAAAATCTAGTGCAGGGAATAGAAATTATGAAATTGTAAATACAAATGGTAATGAAATCAGAATAACATAAAAGAGTTAGTTTCATAAGAGAGAAATGCAAATTCTCACAAAGCAAAATAGCATTAAAAAGGCTCATAGTAGTGTGAATGAACATTGAATATACAAGCTAGAGAAGGATATATATATAGGCCTCTTGAATGCATGAATCAAGGAGATGACAAGTCCAAGAGTTATGAGTTACTTTTCAATCACTCTCAATCAAGAGATGAGTTAACCCAGTCTAATTGAAATAGAGGTAGCCTTGACTAAATAGAGGTGGCACCTAACTATTGTCGATTAAGTGTTAAGGAGGTAGTGGTGGCATTTGTGTAACTATAGTCAAGGTGTACATATGTCATTATTTGCTACATAGAAGTAAATAATTAAATATTCATAGTATCCTAAGTAAACTAACTAAATAGGTGTACTATCAAACTTATAATAGAATATATCCAAGGTGAATAAAATATTATACTAACACCCTCCCATAAGTGCAACATGGGAGGAAAAAGAAATGGGTCTTGACAACTAGGATTGACGAGGTACCTATATACAAAAAGATCTCTCATAAACAAGGAAAGGGAAAAAAAACTATAGGAAAAAAAACTCCCTTAAAAGAGAGAAAAGACCCCCACAAAGTAGAGAGAGTAAAGGAGTAAGTAGCCACTCAAAATATGAAGTTTACCACACCTTGAATAAAGCTCATAGATAAAGGTACTTTCTTTTTGTAAAGGGTTTGGTGAAAATGTCAAAAATCTACTCAAAAGTTGGGCAATATTGGAGATTAATGACTTGTGCATAGATAAGCTTTCGAATGTAGTGCATGTGAATCTTTATTTGCTTGGCTTGTTGATGATGGATTGGGTTCCATAAGATCTGGATGGCACTTCGATTGTCACAAAATATGCCTAATGGATATTTGAACTAGATACCAAGCTTAGTGAGAATATGTTGAAGCCAAATGGCCCTAGTGGCAGCATTAATAGCTCTTCGATAGTTTGCCTTAGTAGAAGATAGAGCAATAGCAAATTGCTTCTTGGTCGACTATCAAATAGGATTGGAACAAAGGAGAAATTATAACCTAAATTGGACTTGCGATCTTCAGAATCACCTACACAATTTGAATTTGTATACACGACCAATTCAATATCAATGTTTGTTGCATAGTGAATCCCAAAACTATTAGTACCTTGAATCTAATGGAGAATCCACTTGGTTGCCTTCTAGTGTAGCTCATTGGGTTCCTACATAACTCGAGGGACCATGCCCACAATATATGTGAATCGAATAAATTAGGTTCTGGAGAGCATCAAGCCTCAAGTTTGACTCCAAAAAGAAAGGGAGTTGGAGAAATCTTGCAATTAGCCATGTGAAACTGTGAGAGCAAATCTAGAGCATACTTGGACTATGCAATAGTGATCCCAAAAGTAGATTAAAATATCTCAATCTTGAGAAAGTAACGCAACAAGCCCAAGTTAGTGACCAAAAATCTATCATGAAGGGAAGTTTTCACTATCGCAATGGATGAACTCCTTGTGATCAATAGGTCATCAACATAGAGAACTAGAAAAATGAGAGAACCACCTTGCTACAAAATGTAGGCATTCAAATCTGAATGGCAATTAGGAAACCCTAGTGTGAGAAGGAAGGAATCCATCTTGGCATACAAAGCTTGGGCACACTATTTCAGGCCGTGGAAAGATTTCCTAAGTTTGCAAACCAAGGAATAATCCTATAAAAAACCTTGTTGCTGCTCCATGTATATTTCCTCCTCAAGGTCTCCATGAAGAAAGATGCTCTTCACGTCCATCTGGTGAATCTTCTAGTGATGTGTTGTAGTGATAGCAAGTGAGTCGAGTGGAATTCATCTTTGCAGTAGGTGCAAAGGTCTCCAAGTAATCAATACTAGGAACTTGGGAAAACCCCTTTGCAACCAATTGTGCCTTATACTTATCTACTGACCCATTTGTTGCTAATTTTGTTTGATAGATCCATTTGCATCAAACAAGTTTCTTTCCCTTAGGAAGAGGGACAAGATCCTAATTGTGGCCTTTTTAAAGTATTGTGAATCAAAGATAGTAGCAATTAAAACATGTGGAAGTACTTGAAATTGTGATCATGTTCACATGGTGTTTGATGGTGTAATGTCCCTGCTCAAGCGAACAAGGGAAATTAAGAAAAAAATATTATTTTATTATTTTTGGTTTTTGGCAGCCAAGGGGGAGGAGAAAAAATAATATTTAAATTTGAATTTTTGTGCCAAAAAATATATATACTTTTATATTAAATTGGGCTGGGGCAGCCCTTTGGAGAAATAAGGAGGGAAGCAAATAAAAAGGAAATAAAATAAAATTTAATTGCAAGTTGGCGCCCAGATTTAAAGGATTAAAAATAAAATAAAAGCAATTTAAAAATATTAAGTTGGCGCCCAAAGCTGGGTTGGCCAAGTTAGGGGGTGATAAGGAGGTTTGGTATATATACAAGGTGATTTGGAGGCATTTGATCATCAACAAATTTATCTCTGCTTATTGATCTGCATTTTGGCGAATATTCTAAGGACGAAAACCCTTATGAATATAGAAGTTGGACGAAACCCTAGCTTCTTCAATGGAGGACTTCATGACGGAGGTTCACATGGGCTTTAGTGGTGATTCTTGCTAGATTCACACTCAGATTTTTGCATCAGCATAGGCGTCTAGTTTGGAGGGGCAAATTAGGCAAGTTGGAAGGTATTCTTCAGATTTTCTAGGGTTGCAAACCCTATCAGCAGACTAGCAGGCCAGCACACCCCTGGGTAGGGTTTTGGTGTCATTTTCATCATACATTTGCATTGGTGTGAGCTGGAGCTTTTTGCCCAGCTAGCGTTAAGATAGGAGGTCATTTTCTTTGCATAATCTGGGGTTTCTTCATCAGCAAACTTCTGTATGTTGCTGGGCATGTTTGGAGCCCATTTCACTGTGTATTTGCATCATTAGATAAGTCTGATTTGTAGCAGCAAACTGGAATATTTGAATATCAGAATTTTGGCACATGCTGGTGAAAGTTTTGGTGGTCTATCATGTTGGTTTTATATTTGTTCATGATCAAACAAATCTGCTATGAGTTTTGCTATTATTGGGATGAATGAATGTTGCTGTTGATGCATGAACATATTCAAAAATTTATATAAAAAACTAGAGTTTGAGCAGAAATAAAATAAAATAAAATTAGGGAATCATTTTATGCTATAAAAATCAGAAAAATTGAAGAAATATTGGTTGGGATATTTCAGATGGATTCCCAACCTAATTGCCTACAATTTGTAGTATTAGTTAAGCACAAAGTGGAATTAAAGTTGGAGAATTTGGAGGAGAATACTCAGCATCTAAATGATGTCTAGGACAGGGTGGAGGTGAATCCTTATCATTATACTTAGCATTAAAGTGGAGGAAGTAGAGTCATCATCAAGAATTTTCCTAGGTGGATCTAAATCCTTAAGAAAAATTGTCATCTAGTGTAAGTGACTCCAATGTGAATGTAGGAGGAGAATATCAAGTGTGGAACTCGAAGAGCCCTCCTCAAACCAAACACTCCTCTTAATGAACTGCCCGTGTATAGTTAGGTGTAGTCAATAACCCTTATTGCCATTTCGATAATCTACAAATATGCAAGGCTTGCTTTGTGAATCCATGGCCTTATGTTTCTTTGTAGGAATGTGGGCCCATGGGGGATAACTGAAATCTTTGAAGTGCTTAATTGTTGGTTTTTGACTGCTCCAAGCTTCAAAAGAAGTGAATATCTTCAAGGCTCAATGAGGAACATAGTTTTGGATACAACAAGCATAGTTAATGGCCTCTACCAATGCTATGGTGCAAGAGATTTGGAGTGTATGATGTAGTTCACCATTTCCTTCAAAGACCCGTTCTTTCGTTTTTCTACATTGTTTTGTATGGACTTGTGTGTTACAAATTGAAATGAAGAAAAAGGGGGGAGGCCCTAGGATTTGACTCTAGGGTTTAACACTTCTCCTAACATTTCATTTAGAGGGTTGAGGTAGCGGGGGTTTGATGGATTTGGACAAGGTATAAGATTGGCTTACAACCTGAAAGGTGAGTCAACCTGCCCTTGACCAAACTTGGAATGGATTTATGAATGAGATGCAATGATTTAACTAGGCTAATGATGCAAATGACTATTTTGATGCAAAAACAGTAAATCTGGAATGTCATAGACAAATTCAGACTTCAGAAACAGATTGAGCAGAGTTCTGTGCACCTGTGATATGAATTTGGGGTTGAAAATGGAGGACTAAGTCGCCTAGGGCGACAATGTTCTTTTGATTAAATTTACGATTTGATTTCACAATCCTCTAGAGCTAGATCAAAGCCTTCTTTTACCAGGTGTCACATTGTTGGATCTTTGTCTGGTGTTGAGATAACCGACTTTTCGTATGTTGTCAAGGTGTAGGGTTTGAATGCAACAATGAACAATTTTCCTTCAAACTTCTCCCAATCTTCTTCAGATCTGAAACCTGCACATTCAAAGAGAGATGAAGGGTTGTGCCATATAGGGGCTTGCTTCAGTCAAACCCTGTGTTGGTGCTTCCACCTCCACAATGGCAAAGTCAATGAAAGAGATCTTATCCTTTTGAGAGATAGAGGCTAGATGACAAATGAATGATGAATCAACAATGGACAACAACTCACCACTCAAAAATAGCTTCCTTGAAGGACTGAAGCCATACAAATCTCCTCAAGGCTTGATTGTTGTTTGCTTGATTTCCTTGAAGACCTACAAGGGTTAGATCTCACAAACAATATGATAACATAAACATGAACAAACTCACATACACTTTGACATGATGCTTTGATATTGAATTGCTGCAATAAATCTGCTCTTGACTGTTCTTGACTTGCCGAATAATGTTCTTGACAATAATTCTTGCTCAATTCTTCACAATTATATACAATTATTCTAATTTCCTGAAAATTAAATCCCGATAGCCGACATTTGACATTTGAAATTCAAATAATAAAAATGCCAACTCTGACATATTAAATTTTGGAGGCAAAATAGGGGGACCAAGTCGCCTAGGGCGACTATGTCCTGGCCCTATTTTGCGGGATCTAAGGTGTTGAGGACAAAATATTAAATGTTTGTATTGGTTTTCTATATGGGTTTTATTGATAAATGTCCAAATGGGCTATAGAATGCATAATTTAGGAAATTAGGTGTACAATTAGGTCTATGCACTTAAGGGGGAACAAAACATAGTGTGAAATTGTCATGGGTGACCATTTATGACGCTACACAAATCAATCCCCTCTTTGGTGCAAAACTTTTCAAAACGATGGTTGACATACTCACCACAATTGTTTGTGCATAAAATCTTGATGGCTTTCCTTGATTGTTTCTCTACAAAATATTTGAAGTCCTAAAAATACTTAGATCTCTGATTTCTATCGAAGAAAGTACACCCAAGTATAGTTGGAAATGTCATTGATGAATGTCAAAACATATTTGGCTTGTTGAAGGAAGGATGTGGAAATGGTCTCGCCAAATCACAATGAACTAACTACAATATATGTGAAGCTTTACATGCCTTGCCTTTGTCAAATTTTTCTTCAGGATGCTTACCAAGGATGCAGCCCCAGCAACACACCATCATAAAAGTGAACAAAAGGCAACACTATAACCATGCTTTGCTCGTTGAGTTGTTGCAAGTAGTGTTAGTTAATATGGCCAAATTGGTCATGCCATAACTTATGTCATCTGAATGAGAGAGTAGAATTGTTGGAGGAGGATTAGGAATAAATTGAGACAAGAGATGAAACCGAGATAGATGATTTGCTCTCACCACTACTATTTTATAACAATTGTGCATCTCATTGATAACCATTGAATCAAGATGAACTCAACCCACTTGCCCAAACTGGTGTGAGTGATTTGATAAACTAATAGGAGATTAGTTGATAATGGGGGTACATGATGCACATCTTGAAATGCTCCTATCCCTACACCAATAAACCCTTACCCACACACCCCAACAAAAGTTTTGCTCCAAAGATGTGAAATCGTCCTTAGATGAAGCCATGTAGTGCAAAGCACCCAAATCAAGAAATCAAGTGGTTGGTGGAGATGTAAATGTTATAAAGGCCTTACCCTTTCCTTTCCCTTTGCTATTATCTATTGCCTTAGTAGATTCCTTATGTGAAGAACTTTGTTTCATTGACTTAGGAACATTACTATTATTTTTGTTTAGATTGCATCAAGTGATCAATCTTTTTCTTCAAGCACTTATGCTCATCATAACCAAACCTTTTGCAATTCACACATTTGACCTTTCTTTAGATTTGTCACTTTTTGAAGAAGAGGTCTCCCAAGTTGCTATAGATGTAGTAGGATTTTCATCCTTTTTCTCCTTGTTATGGTCTTGTTCCCTTGTGAGAGATAGAAATGTCATCTTGAAATGGCATAGTAAATTGAGTTCCTAAAGCACTTTTTGTTGCTTAGAATATAGAAACAAAGACTGACTAGTCTGAACCAAGTTAAGAGAGAATACTAAGAACCAATTGGTCATCTTTCATTTCAATTCCTCATTGTTTTAATTATAATTTCAATGCTTTCAACTTGGTGAAGAAGTCTTGAATATTGTCAAAATTCTTTGGGATTAAACTAATGAGTTCATTTTTCAATTGATGACCTCTCATGGAATCTTAAGCCCCAAATAAATTGGCCAACTTGGTTCAAATCTCGTTAGGTATTCAAGGATTCAATGTGAGAGAAGATTAAGAAATATAGACAAACATAATTCTCTACAAGCCTCATTACATTTATTTAGTCATTTTATTTTTGCTACATTATTGGTAGGATCAAGCTCTATATCCTATAGAAGCATAAATCTGCAATAAAACCCATTAATCGCGATTTTAAAAAATCTGCAGGCTGGACGATTTTTTCCCCGATTTTTTGAAAAAATCGTTGACCTTTTGGTCAATGATTTCTTCCCATTTAAAACTGCAAAATCGCCAAAAAACATGTTTAAAACCTGCAAAAAAACGCAAATAACATCACACTGATTTTCGTGCGAAAAAAAAATCATGAGACCATAGCTTGTTGCTTACTATTATTCTTTGATAGAATTTTTCCAAGCATCCATAGCTTGTTCCAAAGCACCTGTTTTAGGCTTTCAGCCATAGCAGCAAGGCAGTGAACTGTTTGATAAAATGCTTTGGTAGACATGTATGAAAAATGTGGTAGCATAGACAAGGAGCTTCATCATCGGGAGGTTCTGCCCTCTAGCACGTCATTTGCTACAATTGATTTTTTTGGAACTTTGTACTTAGTTTATAGGTTGACTTTGTACAAAGTCACAAACTATATTGTAATAGACATTTTGACAACTGTCACCATCTGATATTTATGCAGTTGTAGTATGTTTTGTGCAATGTAATCAGCGATATGAATATAACCAACGAAAATCTATTTTCTATAATTCATGGATTGAACTCTGTATTTTATTTGGCTCTCAATGTCTGTATGCTATGGAAATGCCATTAAATTTTTTTTAAAAAGTAGTTTCTAACTGTTTTCTTCAATTTTTTGCCTTTTTTTGTAAATCCGATTTTTCCCGATTTTTTCCGATTTTTTCAAAAAATCCTGAACTTTTGGTTTGCCGATTTTTTCCCCAACGATTAATGCTGCTATGTATATCCATTGTTATTATCAATAACTTATGTTGCCTTAAAAAAATTAACATTTTAGGTTTCCATTCAAATAATCATATAAAGTGAGCAAAAGTATTGATGCTTTTGACATAGTGTAGAAAAGAAAATGAAATGGGAAAGCAAGAACAACAAGAGGACGCACGGCGACTCCCTTGTAACTCCTCAATCAACAATCCCCTAGCAAAACTGATTTGGCACTTTTTAATTAGTGGGACTACAATTTCCATGAGTACGGAACATAGTAGATTTGATTTCAATGACTTACAAATGCTCAAAAAATCTATAATTCATAAATTACAATTTTGGTAGTCATCTAAGAAAAACTTATAGTACCATTGTGAAGTATGCCAAAAATCATACATTTAAAAAAACAAATTGCACCTGAAAAGGTGCGCCTCTATGTGCACAAATGGAGCCTTAGAAGGTCCCAAAATGAGAATTGAGCAGTGTCACTTGTGAGAATATGCAAATTCTGGTTAAATTATACATCAAAATCAGAAAATACTTGCACCATCATGAACATCACAGAAAAATAAATTAAATAAAAAAAATTGTTGAAAAAACAAAGCTTGTATGGTTGAGAATGGGCCTTTGCAAATGGGTTGCCAAAATGAAAATTGCAATAGTGAAGGGGGCTAAATTGGAGGGAAGATTGATGGTGTCATGTTGATGTTGGCAGATAATATTCTAAGATTCTTCAAAATATTCCATTACCGGAATATACCAAAACTACTCTCATATTATCATAAAACTGCCTTCTATTGTTGAAATTGCTATTTTTAAATTCAAAATTGTCAACAAATATTCAAAAATTGCATTTAGGAAGAAAGGTGGTTTATGCCCGTGGGGGTGAAGAGGTGGTGGCAACGCGTGCTTTAGTTGCCCGTGGGAGAGTAAAGGAGGGGTAGTGGTGGTGGGGCAAATGGGGCTATTGGTGGTACCTTCTATTGCTTTTGGCGGTGGTGGTGTCAAGTGCCACCATCACTACAGTTTTTAGGAGACTATTTTGTTTAATAACATGCGTAGTTCACAAACTTTCTCAAGGGCTATATGGCCTCTCTAGGCATTTTTTTTTGGCCTCAAATACTCCTAGCATTAAATTTGACAAACTTTATATGAAAGTAGGGGTTTTTGAGCTTTTTAGACACAATGGCAGGATCCTCAAAATGCCCAAAAATGAGCAACTTACTTGATGCCATGAACAAACATCTATTTGCAAATTGGTTTCCTAGAGTCTACTTCATGTGAAATGAAAGTCAATCAGACTTTCTCAGCCTCATGGATGTTATGGAACAACTATAACGTTGCCAAGATTATTGAAAAACTGCAACACCCAAAATTAAAAAAAACACAATTGCAAGCTTGAGAGTTAATTTTTTTCATCAAACTATTTTGATTCTCCAGATCATTCAAGGATGCAAAAGAAGAGCATATTGGGTTTTAGGAAAATACACATGCGAAGTGATTTGCCACTTCCAATCTTCGAAAAAATAGAAAATAAATTGAATTTGCCTGCCCTCCCCCCACTCCCCAATCTCTCAAAAAATACACATGCATCGACGCTTTGATACCATGTTAGAATTTGCAAAATAGAGAATAACTTAGAATCTAGTGCAAGGAATAAAAGCTATGAAACTATAAATACAAATGATAATGATATCAAAATAACAAAAGAGAGTTTCGTAAGAGAAATTCAAATGCTTACAAAGTAAAATAACATTAGGAAAGCTAATAATAGCATGAATGATTATACAAGCTAGAGGAGGATACATATATATAGGCCTCTTGGATGCATGAATCAAAGAGACGACAGGTCGAAGAGGTATGAGTTAACTCTCAATCAAGAGTTGACTTAACTTAGTCTAAGACAGAGGTGGCCTCGACTAAACAGGGGTGACACCTAACTATTGTGAATCAAGGGTTGATGAGGTAGTGGTGGCACTTGTGTATCTCAAAGTCAATGTTTACATATGCCTTTATTAGTTACATAAGAGAATAATTAAATATTCATATTACCTTAAATAAACTTACTAAACAGGCACAATATCACACTTAGGATAGAACCATAGTTCGCAAACTTGGACTTGGAGAGTACTCGGCAAAACTCGACACCTTAAAAAACACTTAAATTTTTGAAAAAATATGAACTTTATGCAAAAATAGCTACAAAATGAATCAAATGAGTTTGGTGGGGGTTTGGGGGAAACACCCCCAATTGGGTGCAAAGGTTTGGGGGCAGTGGGGGTTTGGGGGCAATGCCCTCATCGGGGTTGAGGGGCAGTGCCCCTTGCGGGGTCCTTGAAACCACACAAAACTTCATCTTGCACATCATTTTCACAATTTTATCAATTAAGGGAGAAACAATGGATTTTTGAGGGTTTAAAGAGAAAAAAAAACTGTAACGACCCAACCCTTCGGTAAGGTAAAATTTCCATAATTTACGTCCTACAAGTAAGTAAACATGTTAACATGACATTGCAATAAAATTTTTCCGTTTCTTTATTGATAAAACATGGACAAGTTGTCATATCAATTTACAGTAAAGATTCCATTTCAATATAATAACATCACAAGTACATGAAACAAGAATACATACCTCAACTAACATAGCTCCAATGAGCTTTTGAACAAATAGTAGTAAGGTGGTCCAGGAGATCATCCTTCCAAATCTTGGTACATCCGCCGCTTGCTGTGGAGGAGAAACATCACTCGGGCACTTTTCTGCCAACCACAGACTTATAATGCGGTCCCTCACACATCCATTATTCAATAGATTGCCCTCCCTTTGTCGAAGAGACTGGTAGGGTATCCTTTAACGATTACCAACTGAGCATAGTGCTGTGTCCTACACAACTAGAACCTTGCTATTTCACAATCTTGAACTAGTACAAGGATTACACTGAATTGACAGTGTAGTCTCATCAACTATCTCACACCTAAGTGAATGTCGTACATTGCACTACTTTGGCCAAAGTATTCTCATTCAGTATTTCAAATGAAGGTCATCTATCATAAACACTACTCAGGGCCGATTTGACTTAAGGCTATCTTACACTACGAGTAGGTTAGGTCCTTCAATGGGTATTCAGTCACCCTAGACTACCTACAACAAACTATCTACTTAGAAACGAAATAGTCTACAAGTGTCTTGTAACATAACTCCTAATCCGGAAATCTTTATCCTAGGAGTGCTTAGCTTGTCTCAGTTAACCTAATAACTTAAGCCTTAAGACCTTACTTGATTCCGCCTTCATTTCGATCCAAATAGATAATAACTAAATCATCGTATTCTCCTTATATGGAGATCATACAAAGCATGCAATTTTCATTCTAAATGCTTTTAAAACCCTTCCCTTATCTTTTTCACATAATTTTCCCTTTTATGCTAACAATTAAACCTTTCCCTTAATTTCTTTTCACATAAATCCCCTTTATACAAATTATTCAAAAACATAAAAAAACATAACACAACATTTATTCATCATTCTTGAATGCTTCAAGAATGTCAAGGAACTTCTGCCGAATCTTGCATAATCTTCCCAAGTAGCCGAGTCTTCAGTGTATTGGTCCCACTGGACTTTGTACTGAGAGACTTCTTTGTTCCACAAGCTAAGCTTTCAAATGCCTAGCACCTTGCTAGCTTGAGCGTTACTACTCTGGAATCCCTTACCTAGTGTTTCGACTGGCATCACTTATAATTAGTTTGTCCATCATCCACAACATCATGTATCTTTTGTTGAGACACGACCTGTTGAGTGGTAATGAGTTACCAAGAGTTTTATTTGGGCACTCCTTTGCATAGTGGTCTCCCTTGCACAGAAAACAACCCGAAAATGGTCCTCTTCTCCCAGATACTTCTCCAGTTTTATTATTCCTTTCACTAGCCTTGCTAGTGTTACTAAAACTTGAATTATTTCCCTTACGATCTCTCTTGAATTCTTTTCCATTTAAGTGAGATTTTTTTCCCTTTGGCTTGATAGCATTTAGAATAGGTTTTGCCTTTTAGGAGCTATTTTGTTGGACACAAACTTCTTATTTCTTTTCATAGAAGTATGTGACTTTTCTTTTTCATGATTGTGGTTAACACCACGTCCATGAAACGAACTTTCGCCTTCTGTGTTGTTGATGGTTATTTCCTTCTCCAATCTGTCTCTTTCATTCTCTAGACTAGTTAACCTTGCCAAAATCAAGTCGAGCGTTGCTTCCATAATGGTGATTCTTTGTTCCTCTTCACGACTTGTATCGGGAATATTTCTCGTTCTCTCATACACTTTCACCATGATTCAAAAGGTTGACTAAACCTGAACGTTTAATACAAGTTAGCCTAATTACGCTATGAATTTTCTTTTGAAAAACATATAAGTAAACATTCACATACAAACAAGTATTCTTTACTAGATTTAGGCATACGCTTCTTTGTTAATCTCACCGTATTAACTCTTTTTTGGTAAGACCCTGTCCTTAGGTTCATGTCAAAAAAATTCTCCTTCCTTGTGGATATTTCTTTTGTTGACTTCCAACTTTGATCTAATTAATGCTGATGTTGCATACTCATAGATTAGTAGTGTTTTCTCAGGTTCCAAGAATTCTTGACTCTTTACAATTTGTAGGTTGCTACAATTAAGGGGTTTTCTCATTCCTTCTTTTTCCTTAGAGTCATATAACTATATTGTAGGTTCAGGTATATACTGGTTATTCTTCCTATCCTTCCTACATAACCTGTTTGCTTAGTCTTCTGCAATCTTAGGTAATATCATAAGTTGTTGGTTTAGGAGTTCCTACTCTAGGGATAATTCTTAATTTGTCCCAATTACACAAGTTACTAAGAATCTCACCTTTCTTTCACTTTCATAAGTTCTTTTCTCTTGCCGTTTTGGCACAAAAACTTTTCAACCTTTATCTTCTGATAAGGTTTACACATTGTTGTGTAATGAGCTCATAGGTTTAAGTGCAGAACCTGGTAGCTCTGATACCACATGTAACCACCTAGTCCATTCGTAACGTAAAATTTCCATAATTTACGTCCTACAAGTAAATAAATGTGTTAACATGACATTGCAATAAAATTTTTCCTTTTCTTTATTGATAAAACATGAACAAGTTGTCATATCAATTTACAATAAATATTCCATTTCAATATAATAACATCACAAGTACATGAAACAAGAATACATACCTTAACTAACATAGCTCCAATGAGCTTTTGAACAAATAGTAGTAAGAAGGTCCAGGAGATCCTCCTTCCAAATCTTGGTACATCGGCCACTTGTTGTGGAGGAGAAACATCACTCGGGCGCTTTTCCGCCAACCACGGACTTATAATGCGGTCCTCCGCACACCCATTATTCAATAGATGGCCCTCCCTTCGTCAAAGAGACTAGTAGGGTATCCTTTAACGATTACCAACTGAGCATAGTGCTGTGTCCTACACAACTAGAACCTTTCTATTTCACAATCTCGAACTAGTACAAGGATCACAATGAACTGACAGTGTAGTCTCAACTATCTCACACCTAAGTGGATGTTGTACATTGCACTACTTTGGCCAAAGTATTCTCATTCAGTACTTCGAATGAAGGTCATCTATCATAAACACTACTCAGGGTCGATTTGACTTAAGGCTATCTTACACTACGTGTAGGTTAGGTCCTCCAATGGGTATTCAGTCACCCCAGGCTATCTTACACTACGCGTAGGTCAGGTCCTTCAATGGGTATTCAGTCGCCCCAGACTACCTACAACAAACTATCTACTTAGAAACGAAACAGTCTACAAGTGTCTTGTAACATAACTCCTAATCCGGAAATCTTTATCCTAGGAGTGCTTAGCTTGTCTCAGTTAACCTAATAACTTAAGCCTTAAGACCTTACTTGATTCTGCCTTCATTTCGATCCTAATAGATAATAACTAAATCATCGTATTCTACTTATATGGAGATCATACAAAACATGCAATTTTCATTATAAATGCATTTAAAACCCTTACCTTATCTCTTTCACATAATTTTCCCTTTTATGCTAACAATTAAACCTTTCCCTTAATTTCTTTTCACATAAATCCCCTTTATACAAATTCCCTTTTATGCATAAATTCCCTTAACACAAATTCCCTTTCACGCATAGCTTATAAATATTTTCCTTAATAGTTCATCTCCCCTTATAACTATATTGTTTTCAGGAAATACTTATAGATAATGCATACCTAACAAACACAAGAAAATAGAAACCAGTAATCAAATTAAAAGATGTAAAATGATGAAGTTCCATGCCTGTTTATAAGCTATTCCTTCCCAAATCGCACTTCCAGTCCCTCTTTCAATCAAGCTTCCAGAAATCAATGGCGTCTCACTATAACAGACTTTCAAATGATGATTTCTCACTCTAAATGAACTCTCTATGAATTAAAGTTCACTCAAAATGAACTCTCTAATGATTTCTCATTCTAAATGAACTCTATGAATTAAAGTCCACTCAAAATGAACTCTCTAATGATTTCTCACACAGCTGTAATGGAACTAAACTCTGAATGTGGTAATTTGCTGGCAATATCCTTTGTCTTTTCACTCAGAAAACAGAGTACGAACACAGAAATATGAAATAGTATTGAAAGCTCAGAGAAATATAAAACTCGGATTTAGGAAGAGGTGAAATACTGAATGGTAAGGCATCTATTTATAGAGCCTAAAATGCAACGTTTTCCACCATTGCAGGCATGAGAAATGACAACACAATGCCCAAAAAAGTTCAAAGAGAAACATGGTGGGTTTCTAACCCCTTACTCATCAAATATTGAAGTGATTCAATCTTAGATTGAGCCAGCAAAACAAGAAAAATTCAACTCAGCAAACAAAATCGCCACCTACAGGAAACTTACCAATAATGGCGCCCATATGAAAATGATTCATCCTTCAATGAATTAGTCAAGGAAATACTCCATACACCTCACCATTTACAGGCTGCGTCACCCTCATTCCCAGCAATGGTTGAAATTTTCTTCCAGGCGACCTGCGTTTCTTCCTCCAGTGCCATTTTTTCATGGGAAAGCTCTTTCAAGGTTTAAGAGCAAATAGTTTGCCTTTTTCAAAAGTTTATCAATCACTTTTAAAATGTTTCGATTTCCCATTGAAACTATATGATTTAAATTCTTATAAGTGAAATAGCTTGATTCACTTTTATTTGGTGATGAGATTTATCATTTCACTATAGTTTTAATTCAAGAGATTTATTATTTCTCTATAGTTCCATTCTAATATTTACTCCAAGTAAAAATTTAATCTTTTAATTTTCCACAATCTAACTTAAATATTTACTCCAAGTGAAATAATCTTTTATCCATATAAGTTAAATAAAATATAATTTCATTATATAAATATTATTATAGTCTTCAGTATATTAAACATATATATATTTAAATACCTGAGTATTTATTAATATATATATTTTAATATAACTATAATAATATTATATATAATCCATAATATATAATTACATATATATATATATATATATTTAACAATTATATAAATATATCGTGAGCTAGTCAGCAACCCGATATATAAATAAATATATATACATTGATCATAGTACAGTAAGTCAGACAAACATATAAACATCACTCACAAGGCACAAAGAAGTAAACAAGGCTCCTAAAGCCTATGGATGACTTTTCAAGACCAACTTTACTGACTTGGTTCCTCCAAACCTATAATGACGTGTGTGTATATGCTCAAGTGGTTCTCCTTACTGTTTACCTGACCAAGCTCCTCTCCCGAGTGATATTTCTCCTCTGCTTGGAGGAATGGTTCGTATACCTGCACATAATGACACGACAATGGAAGTCATATGTTCACAACAAGGTAGTATACATAAAACATCTCAAAGGTTAGAATAAACATTATTCAACAACTTGCATGCAACATTCATCTAGGATTACATCAATAGAAGTAACAATCAAATGAGACAATCATTAAATGGAACACACTCATATTGATAACAAGAACATGTTTTATTCATCACATTGATCCAATCATTACAATCAATCGCCCTATGCAATAGTAGCTATACAATCGGGGTGTAACAAAAACGCGTCAAAACAGCGTTCTTGGCACATTTATTATCCCATGTTTTTTGCCAGCGATTTCCAGGCAAAAAATCGGCAAGTAAATGGCGAGTACTCAGTCTGATTTCGGTGAGTACTCGGGCTGATTTTGGCGAGTCTTTCCTGCCCTAGGCTCACGAGTAAACTCGCGAGTTACTTGCTAGGGTTTTTTCTCGCGGGCTCGGCGAGTACTTGCCGACTTTGTAATCTATGGATAGAACATATCCAAGGTGAATAAAATATCACACCAATATGGATTAGAAAATCCTCTCTTCAAATTCACAGGGGAAGCTCCCTAATTTAATCTTTTTCTAAAATCTAAAGCAAAAACAAGTTTGCTAATGTAAACACTATGCAATCTATTATTTGTTTTTAATCTTAGGGTCTAGAGCATGAAACTTTGAAGAACTCCTATTCTCACCAATGAATTTTCTCCATTTATGACAGCTAAAATGTAAACAAAAATAATGTCCAAGATTAAAAGAGAGATCCTTGGAGTTGTATCAAAGATTAATTTGATTTGGAAAAAAACATAACAGATGGGAACAACACCTAGAAGAAGAAATGATGAAGACAATTAATTATCACAAAGCATTCAAAACTGCTTCATAGATTTCAACTCCAATGTCACACAGAGTTAACACAGATCTTATTAATTGAATTCTTCCTTGAACTATTACAGTATTTGGGATTAGACATGAATGAAAATCTTAATTGACATAGAACTTGCATGACAACCTCTGTAGTGTAAGTTTTATATCAACTCATTATAACTTATGTGTAAATGACATATTTATAACCTTAACCCGCAGCTTCTTGAAGTTTAAAAAAAAAAAATCAATTGCTTCGAAAGAAATTCTATCTCCATCCTTTGAAAATAATATAAAATATTACTTTCTTTACTTTTTTGCTTCTCATCTTGAGTGCCCATCTAAATCGAAGGGTTTTAATCTTTTGATTTTGTCTTTAATTTGCTTTATCTAATCCTTAGTTTAGGCTTGGGCATCAATTTGAATAAAAGGCTTATATTCAATGCTTTTTCTCCTTTATTTGTTTTATTTTCCTTCCAATCTTGACTTTGACCTATGTACTAACTTGGGCACTACTTTTGTTTTGTTTCCCACTTCTTTTTGACAAGACACACATGCTCTTTTGGTGCTTGATTGAGTTTAGGTGTTCATTTGCTTTTTAGTGGAAGTTTTGGTTCATTAATACCAATTTTCAAATGATTTAACTCACAACTTCAAAGTTCTTTTAAATTTAATCCATTTTTTCATATTTGAGCACTGACTTTAATAAAAATCCTATTTTTCATTGCCTTTCTATCAAAGTAATATTGTAATATTAGTTTATAGTGGTCAATTAAGTCATTAGGATATATTTTAGGAATATTCTTTTATTCTCTCAGTTAAGTTCTTATCCTTTTCTTTTTTTAGTTGTCGATCTTATCCTTTACGGATAGATCTTTGTAATCTCTTCTATAAGGAGGCTTTTGCTCTTTAATTAATCATCAAATATCTTGGTAATCATTCTTTGTCTTCATTACTTTTTGTAATATGGTATTAGAGCTCAGGTTTTGAAGAAACCTTGGGATCGGTGAATGCAATTGTGTGTTCGTATTCATGACAGAGAATTTACCAAAGGAAGCTGTATGGAATCGTACAAAGTTTTTTGACGAATTTTTTTCAACAAAATTTGTGGGTATTTTTAACCTGAAAATTGCGACCAGGGTTTTTAAGAAATTTGTGATTGATTTTTAAAGAAATCACACCAGTTTTTGTGAAAATCAGGACATCCTTCATCTGCAAAAACACGATCTCCTTCGTCTGCAAAATTGCAACTTGTTTTGCAGATAATTGTGGTTTTTTAAAAAGTAGTTTCATTAAAAAATTTCATGCCAAGGTTGCGCGAGGGTTTTTTGAGAAATATCAGCCTTTTTTGTAGGTTTTTGGCAGATTTTTTGTATGTTTTTGACATGCAATTGGGTTCAAAGTCACGACTAGAAGATTATTTGGTGGTCGATGATTTTTAAACAGATTTTTTGATGAATTTTGATGGGATTTTTTGGTAAATTGTGGGTGTTTTCTATGCATGTGGCATGTGACTGATTTGTGTGTTTTTTGAGTGCGATTTTCTGAGGTTTTTTTAAAATCTATTGCAAGTTTGAACGCCTAGGGTATTTGGGCAATTTTTAGACCTGATCGTGCAAAGTTTTTCCATTTTCAATCATTTTTTTATGGTGGATAGGGTTTATTTCGAATCTTCCGGAATTGTTTATTGTAGATTTTTTCGATTTTTTATAAAATCGTGGGTGATAATTTGCTGCTCAAGTTTGTGCAAATTTTTTCCCAAAAATTTTCATGGTTTTTCACATAGTAGTAGGTTTCCTTCTTTTCTGTGATTATGGGAGGGATGGCTTCATTACCCAACATTGTGTTGGAAGGTAGCCAAAGGCTCATTGGAAAAAATTATAACACCTAGAAACAGAGGATGCTCACAATCTTCAAATACTAGTGCCTTGATTAGATCGTCCTTGGTACATACACTCGTCCAACTGTTGTGGGTAAAGACCAAGACAAGTTTGATGAACGTAATCGTGAAGCTGTTATGCTCATTAAGTTATCTGTCACAAATGAAATGCTTTTGGAGGCTCCTTTAGAAAAAACCTCTGCTGAGATTTGGAAACACCTGCGAGATCTGCACGAGACCTTAGGTAAAGGCGGGGCCTTCGTCTTTAAAATATGTTGTTCTCGATCATGATGGTCAAGAAGATGTCTTTGTAAAATCATTTGATGAAGATCAAAGACATTCATGATCAATTGGAAGCCATTGGTCGCAAGATGGAAGAAGATATGGCCGCCATAACATTGAAAAGCTTACTGTGGACATATGAAAAGTTCTTTGAGACACTCAGTATCACTTCTACAATTGTTGATGTGAAGTTCGATAATTTTTGCAACAAACTCTTGCAACAGGACAGATGGAAGAAGCAATTTGGTAGCGGCAATGGAACATGCCTTTGAGATTGAAGAAAAATGGCCTTAGAAGAAAGGTCAAGGCAATTCTGATGATACTTCAAAGAATCTAAAGACTGTCACATGTCATTATTGTGGTAAATTTGGTCACATGAAGAAGCATTGTAGAAAGAGGTTGGCTGATCAAAAATCCAACTAGGGAGGGTCTGAATAGAATGCTCATGTCACAGAGCATTATGAGCAAGAGTTAGCCTTCTTTGCTTTCATGGCCAAACGACCAACAGATCGGGTCAAGTCTTGTGCGTGGTATATTGATTTTGGAGTGTCTCAACATTTTA
Organism: Sequoia sempervirens; assembly: GCA_007258455.2. NCBI lineage: Eukaryota > Viridiplantae > Streptophyta > Pinopsida > Cupressales > Cupressaceae > Sequoia > Sequoia sempervirens. Next base: position 32,943 of record VDFB02307579.1, on the reverse strand, counting down.
TTCATAGGAAGGATTAATTCACGGTGTACATGACTTGCTCCAATTCAATGATCTTTAGTTGTGGTGAGTATACAGTTGTTGGAAAAGGCAATGTTCAGATAACCTCTGGAGGGAAAACTCTTATTTTCCTCAATGTATACTATGTTCTAGGCATGGAGCTCAATTTGCTCTTAGTGAGTTAGATTATGTGACACTGTCCCAAGTTGGACATCATTTTCAGCGTACACAAGTGCCATATTGTTGACAAAGAGTCCAAGAAAACCATCGTAGTTGGCATAGAAGATCATGATTTGTATCGACTTGTTGACACTGGAGAGGTTCAGGAGCATGCATTGGCTGCAAAGAGTTCATCTTCTATCAATACTCATTGGCATCAACATTATGGGCATCTCAAACTATCTTATCTCTCTCAGTTGGCTTGAGAGAATATGGTAGAAGGTTTACTTGAAATCCAATAGCAGATACAGGGTGTTTTCGAAGCTTGCCAAGTAGGGAAGCAACACAAATCTCCCTTTAGAAGGACAGGCTTTGAGAGCATAGAGGGTCCTTTAGGTGGTTCATGTAGATGTATGTGGACTAATGAATACTACATCGGTCTCTGGTGCTTGGTATTTTCTCTTGTTTGTAGATGATTATAGTAGGAAAATGTGAGTGTTTTCCCTAAAAGCAAAATCAAAAGTGTTTAACGAATTTCAAAAGTTTAAGTCTTTAGTAGAAAAAGAGTTAGGATGTGCAATCATAACTCTTAGGTTTGATAATGGGGGTGAATTTTGTTCCAATGAACTCATTGACTTCTGTGCTAAACATGGTATTAAATGCCAATTCACAACACCCTATACCTCTTAACAAAATGGTGTAGTTGAGAGGAGGAACCATACTACCACGGAGATGGCTCAGTGCATGTTGGAGAACTAGAGTGTTCCCAAGACGTTTTGGGCGGAGGTAGTTTACATTTCAGTGTACCTTCTCGACAAGTCTTCAACACAGGTAATGAAAGAGAAGACCCCAAAATAAGCATGGTTTGGGAGGAAACCAAGAATCAACCACCTTAAGGTTTTTAGTTCTATTGCATACGTCTGGATTCCAGATGCCAAGAGAACCAAACTTGACTCCAAGAGTCAGAAGTTGATGGTCACAGGATGTAGTGACAATCATAAAGCCTACAGGCTGATTGATGTGGTCACTAATTGTTTGACATTTAGTAGGAATGTAGTGATTGATGAAGAAGTTGGGCCTTTTCAGCTCTCCTCTGACATCAAGATTTGTAGATCCTTTGAAGGCTAAAGACTTAGGTGTCCTACTTCCTTTAGCTATACCTGAAGTGGGGGATTGATAATTCTCAACATGTGGAATCTCCCAGACAAGCACCAATACCTGTACCAAATGATTTTCTTTAGGAGAACCTGGATCAATATCCAAATGATATAGTACCAAGCAGCCCAAGTCATGATGACCACATTGATTTGGATGGAGAGGGTTTTTCAAAGAGACCTGAGTGGTGGGAATAACTCATTGGTGATGTTCGGGATGATGAAATGATTGAGGGTTGATCATCTGCGGAAAGAGCATGCAAAACAAAGTTAACTTTGCTCTTATGGCTAACATTTAGGGTGTTTATGAACCCCAAGATTTTGCAGAGGTGAAAGATAAACCCGAATGGGAAAAGGCCATGGAAATTGAACATTAGATTCTTATGAAAAGTAAGACTTGGGTTCTTTTAGATCTTCCACTAGGGAAGAAACCCATTGGCTGCAAATAGGTGTACAAAGTCAAGTACAAAGCTGATGGTACACTTGACAAGTACAAAGCACAATTGGTGGCTAAAGGATTCTTGTAGAGAGAAGGTATTGATTATGAGGAGACCTTTGCTCCTACAACAAAGATGAGCACCATTCGTCTTGTTCTAGCCATGGCTATAGACATTCTTACCTTGTAAAATTTTGGGATAAACTTGGTGTAGTTAGTAGATTGACCATTATGAGAGGGTGTTAAAGTAATATTGTAATATTAGTTTATAATGGTCAATTAAGTTGTTACAATATACTTGAGGAATATTCTTTTATTCTTTCAGTTGAGTTCTTATCCTTTGCTTTTCTTAGTTGTTGATCTTATCCTTTACGAATAGATCTTTGTAATCTCTTATGTAAGGAGACTTTCGCTCCTTAATTAGTTATCGAATATCTTGGTAATCATTCTTTGTCTTCATTACTTTTTGTAATACTTTCATCTTTTTGAATTCCATTTTTAGGTGACAAAGTTTGTAACTACTCCGCCATTAATTGTTTTTTGCCAAAAAAAACATAAATAGAAAGAAAACAACTTTCTAAAAATAGAAAGTTGTGATTTTTGTGCTCATCTCCTCAATCTTGGACAACAAAAAAATAAAAAGCAAAATCTATAATTTTCCCTAAAAATATAGACTTACTAATAGTAGAATGTTTGATCTCTAGGCTTCATTAAAACTTCTTGTCTTGGATGTTGGACCTTTTGAAGTGACAACTTCATGCTTGGAAGATGATTCTTGTATATGATTCTCTCTTAATGCATTGGAGAAAATTTGCCTTAGTCTTAGTCTTTCTCATGCTTGGTATTTGCCATCACAATTTTTCTTTGAGCTTCACCCATTTTTTCCTCTGCTAGTGCTGGAGCTGAAGCCTCCTTCGTGATGCATAGTTTGATAATTTTTGTGATGAGAAATGTGCATACATCATTAGTGGGCCAAAATAGATCAACACAGTTGATGTGACAAGAATGACTGGACATTTAGCTATAGATAGGATTAAACACAGTTTTTTGGTGGTAGCAAATTTAGGTACCGACATTGCTTCTTGGCCGGAGAACCCTATTTGGTCAAAACATATTATCTCTTGAATAATTTCAATATGCATTGACTGCTGCTTATCAGCAAAACACAAATCAAATGCATATTATCTACAAGGAGGTTACCTTCCAACGGGTCTGGATATTATAATGATGTCTCAGCTCCAGCTTTAGTGTGCGGATGGGCTGCATGGAATTAGGTATTGAGACTACAAAAGAATCCTTTGATTGTTTGTGAATAAGAATAGCATGGGAAACAATTTTTTATTCAATAATATAGTCCTCTAAACAATTTTATATGCCATTCTCATATTAAATTTACTTGACCCTGTTCACTCATTTCTGACATCCATATGTTCAAATATGAATTAAGAATAACTTTCAACAACTGAATTGACCTTCCTTGCATCAATCCACAACTATTAATAATCTCACATGCCAAGGATCTAATGTATCTTGAGTTATTCATCTCCCAACTTTAAAGCTGTTGTCATGGCCTAAGAGCATTGATAATTTTGGAAATGTTAAAAACTTAAATGATATCAATCTAAGATCTCTTTTTGATATATTGATTTTAGCTCTAATATATTTTTGCTTTTTTTCATTAATCTAAGTAAATGTTTGATTCCATGCATACAGGTCATTACGAGCCTACCGCCTCCAGACACAGGGAGCAGATTTGAGTTATCACAGCAAAGATGACCAAATGCAGCTTCTCACAAAGGTGAGTGTCTAGTTACTCGTCAATTCAATTGCAAGGTGATTAGAAGCAATTACTAACTAGTCATTTTCTGATCAACAAGATATACTATAAAGTTGCTTGCCTGTCTTTTCAGGTCTTGACTGCTGGAGATGATGCAGTTGGTTTGGAACAATTAGAAGAGGATGCTGATGATATTACCCTTCTAAAGGCTCGTCGTTCGGTAGGCTCAATGAGTGCTATGTCTGGAGCTCATGGCATGGTGTACATGGAATACAGGTATTACCCAAAGCACATTTAGTGGTTTCTTGCTTTCATTGTCCCAAATTTTCTGGCTTCTATTCTTGAGTATACAGAGATGGAAGTCTGATGTGTAAAATTAATTTTCAGCACTGGACGAGGAAAGCATGCAGGACATGGTCAAAACAAACTCAAGCCTAAAGATCCAAATAAGAGACATAATTTATTCAAGAAACGTTTTGGCTGATGTTGAATGGTAACATTAAATATTGAATATGTAAGTGGACCATTGCAAAGCTGTGGAAAGGAATTGCTTTCGGCGTTTGTGTATGGTCATTAACAACACAGTGATCCGTATTCAGAATTAGTTGACTGCAACTGTCATTCTTTCTAGTCTTGGTCCTACATCTCCCGTTGCCTTGAAGGCTTGATAGAAGCATTATTCTGTCTCCTAATGTTTACATCTTTTCTAATGTTAGATAAAATCATAAATCATAAGTATGAACATCTAATTATGAAGAAATCATAAGCTGTTGATTGCACCATTCATTTTTTGTACTTGACATTGAAGAGAAGTTTGAATTTAATATTTGAAGTTTTACAACTGTTACATTCTTTATACTTATATAATGTATACAGAGCTTCTCTAAAGCTTTTAAATTATGTAGTTTGGACACCATATTACTCTCCAACCTTTGTCGTTATTTCTGTAATTTTGCCTAAGCGCTACCAAAGTCTTTTCAATAGTAAGTTTTACATTGGTGCAGCAGAAGGCAGAATTTCAAAAACCAATGCAATGAAAATAATAAATAGCTTCATTTAATAACATTCTCAATCTGTTTCTTCTTCGCATGGACATGGATAAACTCTGAACATTGCCCCATTATTCAAAGAATAGTTTGTCCTTGGCTACAAGCTTTTCACTTTGGGTATCAAGTCAAGGGAATAACGGCCTCTATACTGATTTATTCTTGAACAACAAATGTTTTACATGCCCTATTTGTTATGTGACTTTTTCCCTAGAGAAGAGAAAACTATGAAATAACCCTCTAGAATTAAAAGGGAGATAGAAAGATAAAGGATATTATTATCTTGTGGTTAAAAGAGATATTAATAAAGAACATGTATAAACACTCTTTAAAAAAGGGAAGAATAATTATTTATTTAAATAATTATTAAAGACAACCTTTGTTAAAGGGTGTGATGGTTTGGAAACCACCCTTTTAAGACTTATATAAATCATTTGTGTGAGACTTGGAAAAGGCACGGAGAACATTCAAGGAGGAGAGAAAAAAGGAAAGGAATTAGAGGGAGAAACACAAGAATTCAAAGGGCACAAAAGAGTGAAGGTTAAGGTCATTGGTTGGCATGGAGGCATTTGGAGAAGGGGCACACAGTGTGTGTCCAACTTGGGGTACAATGTACATCCGAGATTGTCCTGGCCAGGGTTGTATCATAAAGCCTTTGAGGAAGGTTGTTTGTACTATAAGGCTTGTGAGGCAGGTTGTTTGTATTGTAAGGCTCGTGAGGTAGGTTGTTATTTATGCCGTGAGGCCCATGAGGTACGCTGAGTTATTTATGCCGTGAATGTAGGTTGGGTTCTGTGTAAGAATCGGTTCCTCCGGTGGTGCTTCCTTGCTGTGAAAAGCGTATACCTATAACCATTCCTCTGAGTGTCAGATACTAGCCTCTCTGTGATTTTGCAAATAAGTCTTGAGAACCATTGATTCAGAAATTTGAGAGTATTGTCTATATGATTTTGATGTTAATATGATTAATCTATGTAGAGGTGTTATTTCATTTATTATGTCAATTATTTAATTCACATGTTTATAGTTTACATTGATTATTCACATTTATTTTGATAACATTACATATTATAAATTATATTAACTCTAATATTTATTATATTAAATTTGTTGTTAATACTTAAATAACTAATGGAGAAAAGTAGCATCACATTTGGTATCACATTTGATAGAGTTTTCAATGTCTTGAATACTTTCATGCGTCCACTGCACAGATTCTCTTTTTTTGCACTTACATTTGATATTGCTTCTTCCTTATCATCTATTTCCAGTTGTATTTTCTCCATGGAAGTTTACGTTCTAGACTCTTTGACTTCATTTGTTCAAATCCACCTATGGCATCATCTCTCACTTTCTTTGCCTGCACAAATTCTTACCAACTACAAAACCTCGAGTTTTTCCACTTCTCCATTGTCATTTGCCCATTCCACATACTGCATAGGCACTTTCCTTGAAACTTCTCGAGAGTAGGAATAATCTCTTCATTCAATACATTATCTATCTCATTCACTTTAGTCTGCTTCTTTTCAAGTGTTTTTAGAGCAGATTCCTTTTTTATTTCATACATTCTAGTACTTGCTACCTCCAACTTTGCATTGTCATTTTCCCATTGCACAAATTGCACACACCTTCCTCAACTTCTTAAGAGCAAATTCCTTTTTTCATTTCATGCATTCTACTACTTGTTGCTCCAGTTATGTAGTCATTTGCCCATTGCCTAGTTATGAAGGGGGGTTATTGATATTTGGATATGGGAGATTGTGAGGATGTGTTCATATTGATAAGAGGGAGAAATGGGGATTTTGATAACAAGGATTAGGATCTAGATAGACTCTTGACAAGATTGATTTTGATAAGATATGATATGGATTATGATTGAGTGATGAGATAGGATAAAAGATGATAAAGATTGGATATGATATGATAGGATATAGATTGGATAGGAAGATAAGGATGATCAATGATGAAAGCAATGGTGATGACAATGATAAGATGATAAGTGTAGGCTAATGGCCGAAAGGACCAAGGCCTAAGGATGATGGTTGTGATCACTAGCTTATGGTAATGGATGAAAATGCTAAGATGAGGGAAAGATGATATATTTTGGATGGATATGATGGAAATGGTTGATGTTTCAGGTGAAATGATGGTTGAGGGAAGGGTCTCCCAAGTTTGATCTAGGGGCTGCAAAGGTCAAGTTTGCAAATTGAGGTCTCCAAATGGTCAAATGGTAAACCATAAATATGCATATAATCTGCCCAATATTCATTGTATATGTGTAAAAATCTAGCAACAAGAAAAAACATATGTAAATTTGGAACCAAAACATATGTAAACTTGAAATATAGAAACAAAAGGTTTAACTATCAACTACAATACATTAATATCAATAACATGACATCTACAAAATCAATGTGCATACTTACAAATTAATCCAACAAACCATCTATGTCTGCTCTACTCTATATTGTGTCAAGTATTGCCTCATGGTCAGACTCGCACACTTTCCACAAGGTCTTGTTCAAAGGTCTACCTCGATATTGTATCAAATGAACATTGGATGCCATGACAAGGTTTGAGTAATGAAGAATCTTTCGATGCGTGTCAAAGTCCTTAAAGAGCCAAACATTAACTCTTATGTGGGTACCTTCTAAGCCAAGTTCCAGTAACAACCACCGAGCTTGTAGGGTATTCAATGTTTTCTCCATCTGTAACAGGGGCCTCCAATTTTTTCTTGGCCTCAACACAACGACACAAGTAATAATCCGTTCCCTCTTCATTATCTTCATTTGCATAACTGCATAAATATGCCTTGCATTGATATGAGCAACAAATTAGATGGAATTAGTTAGCATTACAAAAACACTATGTAAAGTAAGATAACATTAGGAATTTCAAAAACTATGCAAGTAGATATATTACCTGGTTGAACCAGATTTGATATGTGATCAAAGTCAACGGATGATTCCATTTGTGTTAGTTTGAGCACTATTGGGAGTTGATACGTGTCAAGTGGGCTAAGAAAACTTAACCACCATTTGTCAACCCACTCCTTTGACTCACTCATTCTAGACTCCCATTGTATATGAAGAACAAAAGCATGCCATCTTCCATGTATGGATACTCCATGAACTTGCATTTGAGCTTCTGAAAGAGTGTAGTCTCTTGATCCTGTCAGTTTACAACAATCCTCATATGGTGCAATGTTAGTATCATCTATTAACCAAAAAAATCTAGGAACTGAAGACTTACCTTCATTACTTGGACCCATCGAAGCATTACACCACTTGACAATTGATTTTGCATATGTCAACTTTGCATTGTCTTTATACTTTAACTCTTCTCATGCTATGACTCTTTTGATACATGCTCTTGCACCATCATGCTCCCCCTTTCCATGCTCGACCTCGCAAAAGTTCCACATATGCTGAACACTTGTAATGTTATGCATTTTTCTCAACCAATAGAACATCCGTGAGTTCTCTCTCTCTGTCTGCCACCCCCTCTCCCTCTATCAAGTCTCTTCCTTCCACCCTAACTCTCTCTCTCTCTCTCTCTCTCGTCTCTTCCTCCCTCCCTAACTAGAGAACTCTCTCTCTATCCCTCCCAACCTACCTAGATAAGTCCCTCACTCCAACCCCCCCCCTCTCTCTCAGGTTTCTCCTTCTCACCCCCTCTCCATCTCTCAAGTCTCTCTCTCCTCCCTTTATCTCTCTCCCCACTCTCTCTCTCTCTCTCTCTCTCTCTCTCTCTCTCTTACTCACTCCCTCTATCTCTTTCCCACTCCCTCTCTCTCACTCCCTCTCGCCCCCACTCCCTCTCACACTACCTCTTCCTCCCACCTACCCTTGCTCTCTCCCTCACAACCCCCCTCGCTCTCTCAGGTCTCTCCCTCTAGCATCCTACCTAGATAACTCTCTATTCCGCCCACCCTACCTCGATAAGTCCCTCACTCCCTCTCTCCCTCCCACCTCCTCTCCCTCTTTCAGCTCTCTCTCTCTCTCTCTCTCTCTCTATCTCTCCCACTCCCTCTATCTTCCACTCCCTCTCTCTCCCTCTCTCTCAGGTCTCTCTTACTAGATACTCTCTCTCTCTCTCTCTCTCTCTCAGGTCTCCGTCCCATCGCCTCTCCCTTTCTCAGGTCTCTCCCTCTCACCCTAACTAGAGAACCCTCTCTCTCTCTCTCAGGTCTCTCATTCCCACTCTTCTCCCTCTCTCAGGTCTCTCTCTCTCTCTCTCTCTCTCTCTCTCCCTCACACCTTACCTAGACAACTCTCTCTGTTAAAATTCTCCCTCCCTCTACATACATACATACATATTGGCATACATACATACATACATACATACGTACGTACGTACGTACGTAGGTACATACATACATACATACATACATACATATTGTAGTGTTGAAAAATGTTGTCGGTGACATTTTCAAACTTGTTTGGACCCTCGCAGAATTGAGCTTAATGATGTCTTGATTTAGTGTTGTAATGTGGTTGACACATTCACATTAGGTCTTGGGCCCTTGTGAACTAATGAATTTAAATGGTACCTTGCTAAAGTGTTGTGAAGTGTTGTAACACACTTTCACACTTTTCTAAGGTTTTATCAATCAACTAAACATAATAAACCTCTTTTTAACTTGAATAAACTTTAATCTTGCCTTATTTGGAGTGTTGTAAAGTGTTGTAACACACTTTCACACTTTTCTAGGGTTGTCATTAATAATTGGGCTTCTTTATGTTTTAATCAGCCTTATTTTGCATCCGAAAGCCTCATTTAATGCATCTTTTCATGGATAATCATGACAATAATCATTACCCAATCATAATTTAGGTGTTTCAGGTTGAATGGCCCCAGATTTAGTGATTTGGGACTCATTCGCCACCTTGGGCGAATGAGTCCCACCTAGATTTTTGGGTCCCCAACCTGGTTTCACACATCTCTAAGCATTTTAAAATTTGGTCCCATACATTATGCCTAATGGAACTCATTCGCCACCTTGGGCGAATGAGTCCCATGTGGCCCAAAATCAAAATTAATTCAAAATTTTGGCAGGATTTTATCCTCCTAGATCTGATGTCAGCTTGTATTGTTGTAATTTCGGGAATTCTTGTATAATTAAGTATAAATACAAGTTTCTTTCACTCATTTTACACCTAGGAAGTTGAATGAGCATTTTTATAGCAAAGTTGAGTTCACAAGAGCATTCAAGCATTCACAAGAGCATTCAAGAGCATTCAAGGGCAGATTATCAAGCATTTTAGAGCATTCTTCAAGCATCAAGCATCATGTCAAAGATTTCTTGTATCATGTTTGTTTTTGAGCTAATAATTGTGATGTAGGGTTTTGTGATTCAAGCAAGCATTTCATTCAAAATCTATCCTATTCAAGCAAGAGTCAAGATCTACATCCATTGGAGCCATTTCATACATGTTTGCAACACTTTATTGTTAGAGTTTGGTGAGTTGCAACATCATATTTTGTTCATTCATCATTCTCCATTCCTATTTCATTCTATTTCAAGGTTTGATTACCAAAATGGGGTTTGACCAAGGCAAACCCATATCCACTAACAAAACAACATTTTCCCTATCTTTTGTGTGATTTGCAGGTTTAGATTGAAGACACATTGAAGAAGCAAGTTTGGAGAAAGTTGTCAAAGTGCCTAAAAGTTGTCACCTGTATTGGAGAATATTGGAGAACACCTATAGGTTGATTTATAGAGGTTAGGATTCAAAAACCTAAAGAAGCAGACCGAGCAGATTGAGAGGAGCAGATTCAGATTTTGAAGTTCCAGAAAACCCTAACTGGACTGATTTGCCACTTCTGACGAATGAGTCCCAGTTTTGGTAAAAAATTAGATTTTTGTAGATTCAAATACCCATTTGGAAGATTCCTATTTCCGCACTGAAACCCAAAATTTGGACTGATTTTCCCAGCTTGGTGAATGAGTCCCACTTAGCATTAAAGGAAAAATTTCCAACATTTCAGACCTCCTTCCAGTCATCTCCAGATTCCCAAGTGCACACATTCCATTTTGTACCTTTCTGTTTTGTTTCATTTGCATCTTTAGATCATTTAGTAAGTCATTTCATCAAACTAGAATTAAGTATTCTATCTTGCAATACATTTGTCTTTCCAAGTTTGTACTTGGTGGTGAACCCCTCATTAGTTTACATTTAGCCCTTAGGACAACCCTATTTCAATATCTCTTTCTCCTTTGCATTAAGATCTCCAGGGTTTGTTCTTGAATAAGAGAGTAAAGATTGTCATTCTAGGTCCTAAACCCTAGAAAAACATACAATTTTCCACCTTTCATTTTGGTGAACTTGCATTTAGAACATCATAATTTTGATTTGGAGTGCATTATCATCCTAAATCTTGCTTGCATTAACATTGCATTAGGGTTTGCATTAGTTATTTGGCATTCTAGGGTTTCTAATTTTGCATTAGTGAAAGTTCATATATCTTGCATTTTTGCATTTCATTTCATTGAAAATCGAACAAAATATGCATTTGCACATAAGATATAGATCATAAAACATAAAAAACATAAAAATCAATTGATTTTTTTTGAAAATTTTGAAAAAAATCTTATTGGGACTCATTCGCCACCTTGGGCGAATCAGTCCTAGTGCAGATTCTGCACTGCATTTTCTGACATTTAAAGAACAGTTTCTTAGCTTCTATTTGCTGTTTATAGCTTTCAGTTTCAGTTTCCAGAAGTTCTATTATATCATTTCATTGTTCTTAGCTTACATTGCATTTGCATTCATCTTGCACTTAGTAGCCCTTGTATGAGTATTTGGTGTCCTATTGCTAATATTGTAGTGAGATGAAGTTTGAGACTCATGTCATCTCATGATAGCACAATCATTGTGGATCTTGGGTTTTCTAGATCTTTCACTCTTAGTATTGACACTAGTACACTAGGTGTGGACCATATCCTTAACAACTCTTTACCTTTAAGTAGTGTGACACATGTTGAAACCATGGTTGCTAGTGTCACACAAGAAAACATAATTCAAATTCATGAAGAATTAGCAAACCTACAACATCAAGTGCAAAATGACAACATTTCAACTACTACCATCTCTACTATAGAAAACATTCATTGCATGCTTGAAAGTGAAGATGGACTTGACCTTATACAAAACATAGTTCAAATCTTTGGAAAACACCTCACCTCAACCACTAGTTGTCCTTGACCTACAAGCAATGTCACAAGTCAAAGAGGAACCCAAATTCCTCCTCCCACAACAATTGCGTCTATTCCCACCTATACCAACCCTCAGGTCACAACAACAATGCAACCAACTAGTAATGTAATTCCTTCCTTGGGTATTTTCGCTAGCATTCCTAGTACCTTTGTGGCATCGCACATCATATCTCCTACCACTTTACCACATATAAGCATTCCATTCACTTTTCCTTCAAACACATACAACCCTCCACCTTTCTCACCTCCATCTCATAACACAAGCAATGACCCTCTCATAAATCAACTCTTCCAAACCATGTCATCCCTTCAAAAATAGATTTCCACCATTAACCAAAATCAAAATGACCCACCTACATATTATGTCAAAATCAGTCCATTGTCCTTGGAGATATTGCAAACACCGATGCCACAAGGTGTAGGGGTACCTAGATTCGAGAAATATGGAGGAAAGAGAGATCCTTCTAACCATGTTAATGTTTATACCAGCTTATGTAGTGACTTTGTCCTTGATGATAAACTCTTTGCTTAAATTTTTCCTAGCTCCTTGAAAGATACTGCCTTGGAATGGTTCTCTTCGTTATTGAACAACTCAATTCAATCATTCAATGAACTTGTTGAGGAATTTTTTAATCATTTCCAAGCGCATATGACTCCTAAGATGACCTTGGTTGATTTGATGAGATGCAAGCAAAAAGAAGAAAATATAACTGACTTTATCTCACGCTATCAATCGCTTTATTCCCAAATCGACGTCAAGGTTCGTGATCCTCACCTTCAAAAGATGTTCATAGAAAATTTGCAAAGTAAGAGACAAGATAAGTTTACCATGATGAAATTTCCCTCCTTTATGCACTTGTGTACTATCCTCCGTGATAATCAAAATTTGGTTAGTAGTCGAGATACAAAATCCACTTCTAGTTGAATTGAGAAATTCGAACCCACAAACCAAAACAATTATCAACCCTTTAGGAAACAAAAAAAGGGTTCCTTCAATTCAATCCCCCTCAACAAACAACTTAGAATGTCAATAACCAAGTAGCTGCTGTTAAGGCCGCGATATCCTTTAGCTATGGAGATCCGAAAAGACAATTCAGTCCCTTACTCGATACCCTTCATAACATAATGTCCCAATTTTAGAACAAAAAATGATTACCTTGCCTCCTGTCAAAACACCCGATCCTAATAAGCCTTTACCCCCAAACTTTAGATCAAACACTTATTGCCATTATCACCGAGAAAATGGACACGATGCGAAAAATTGTAAGCATCTTAAACATCTTGTGCAAGACCTCATTGATTCCGGTCATCTTTCCATTGGAGGTGTTGGTGATCAAGGAAATAAGTCCGTTGCCCCTCCTAACCAAAACTTGCAAATCTTTACAAACCCCATGCCGAAACATAATATTTCATTTGTCAAAGCTAGTGAAACTACAAAGACTAATGTAATGAATGTTGACACAGATGATGAGAACATAGATACAATTCAACAAAGTCCTATGGATACTGATCAATAAGAACAAAATCCTTTCGATGGTTTGGTTGCATTGGTTGAAACTCAACATCGTATGGGTTGACCTAAAAATCCTCTTGAGATTGCTTTCTCCTCACAGGATATACTTAAACATGCACCCAATGGTCCTCTTAACATAGCTGACCGTATCTATGATAAGCCCACTAATGGGATATTAATAGATCCCGTCTGTGGAGAGAATGTGATCACCGAGGAATTCTTACTTCTTCATGAACTCTATGAAGATATATACGATAAACCGAAAGCATGAATCAAGACACACAATGGTTTTGCTTGCCCTATGATGGGATCAATCACCTTACCATTGCAAATAGGACCGAAAACATTAGATATCTCGTTCTTCATCATCCCATAGTTAGACCAGTTTCATGTGAAGCTAGGCTATCCATGGCTTCACTCCATGAATGTAGTCCCTTCAGTCATACATAAATGCTTAAAGTTTCCCTTTAACAATGAAATATTCACCACACATCATAGTGGCTTTAATCCGTTGTCCTCCAAAGGAAATTTTTCCTTAGATTTCTTTTGGCCTGAGCCTATAGAACCTATCAAACCATGAGAAGACTTCTTTTTCCTGTCCTATCAAAAGTTCAAGGCAAAGAAAATAGTAGAATTATCCCTCTGAAACATGCCTCAACCGACCACCAAACCTACCATCCTTGATGAAACCATGATTGAACCTAAAGAAATTCCAAATGACCAAGAACAACTTAAGACATAACCTTCATCTATTTCCTACAAAAGACCAAGAGACAATGAAAACAACATTGTAACGCTTCGTAGAATAAAACAAGTTTACAAAGTCAAAGAGAAAGTGGTTGAACAACCCCTAATGGTTCCTTTCATTCCTCCCCTTAGGGAAGTAAAGAAGCCTATGGTCGATCAACCCGCTCCTACACAAATGCAACTTGAAAACATAACTAAAAGAAACATAATTGCTAGAGAGCATAGGCATAGATGTCGTGCCCTTGCTCGCCGATTACACGAAGAATTAAACAAAGAAAATTAAAATCCAAACTTAACTGAAGCAATGCGTGATGAGCCTCCCCCTTTTTCAAAACCAAACGATCCTACAATGCCACCACAAAAAGAGCCAAACACTTCTTTAGACATTATCATTCGACCTCCTATTGTGATTAACTTAGATGATGATGAGGAAGTTGCTAAAATTGACAAAGAGGTGCATAATGGATTGAATACATTGTTTTCCTCTTCCATAAGCTTAAATGACAATTCTCCTAAGAAGAGTGTTGAACTTGGTGATGGCCCTAGTTTGTCACTTGCTATTTTCCCTTTGGCTAGTTGTCCGCCTTTGGTATACAATGAACATGATTGGGATGCAAATGACCTGCTTTAGGTTGACTTGCATGTGCCCTACTAGTCTTTTACATTATTTCTTTTGTGTGATTGCATGTGCATGATGTGATCCATTGTGATGTTTTTTTTGATGTTCTCTCTCTTTGTGACATTCCTCTCTTTGTACCTTCATTCTTCTCTATGTTGTACATCTTTTCATTTTTATCTTTTTTCCTGTGTTTTCCTTTTGGGGATGACGCAAGGCATTGAGACATTCATGTCTCTTCCATGTTGACCCAAAAGCTTTTCCTTTATCTTTTTTTCATTTGTCTTGTGTTTTCCTTTTGGGGATGGCACGTCAAGACATTCATGTCTCTTCCATGTTGACCCAAATTTTTTTTTTTCCCTTTATCTTTTCTTTTGTCTCGTGTTTTCCTTTTGGGGATGACACAAGGCGTCGAGACATTCATGTCTCTTAATTGTTGACCCAAAAGGTTTTTTTTGTTTTCACTCTCTTTGTGTCATTCTTCTAGTTCTATGTGTATTTGAGGAATGATGAGAGTTCCAAGCTCTTTAAAAATATTGCAGCAAGAACATATTGACCCCAAATCCATAGATCACTTGTATGTTTGGATTTTAATTTTGGGGGAAACCCCTCTTTTTTTCTACATAACATAGCTTCATTTGGAAACATATGACTTAGCATAGGGATTTCCAAGTTAGCTCTCATTGATTGCATTTATCATTTGCTACTTTAAAGTAATTGCTCACAACAGGGTGTTTAACAATTTCTTTAAAGTGGGGGCATACATTGGCATTATTCTTTTGCTTTTATGGTTCATGGTGTAGTCTTCTTATTTCATATGATGCATTTTTCGCTTTGTGGTAACATTGGGTGTGATGTCCTTAAAGAGCGCGATCTCTCTTAGCATATTATATTCCTCTTAGTGGCTTGATGCGACACACTGCACCCCCTAAGTTGCAAATCTTTTATTATTTGATTGGTCCTCTCTTGGAGACATTACACACAATGTTTCCTAAGTCAAGACCTTGCATAAACTAAGCAATTCTCCTGTGAACATTCCTTATTGTTGCATTTGTGTTTTCAGTTATATGGCCACCTTGCATTCTTGTAGAGCCATCTTGCTTGTTCATGAGTTCCAAGCATACGAAGTTTTGCTTGCCTCATGAAGCTCAAAGTTCATTGTTCATGAGCTCCAAGCATACAAAGTTTTGCTTCCCTCATGAAGCTTGAAAACCATTGTTGCGTGGCACCTTATTAAAGTTATCATGAGGTATAACTTTGGTATGGTTTGATGGGAAGCCCGACTGAGGCATGACTTTCCCTTAGCCACTTGCATGTGAGTGTGAGTGCTTACCGGCCATGTGTGTATGTGTCACCTCTTTCGGATCCTCACCCAACGGATAGCCTGAAGTTCTGTTGCCTCAAAGTGAGCTTGCATTTTTCAGACAAACAACCTAGATCTCATCCACATCGTGATGGACAAACAATCGAAGCTTGATCCAATCATTTTATTTTGTTTTACATTTTATTTTCGTCTTTGACAGTGTATTCTTGTGCATTGTTGTTGCTCTTTACATTATTTTCATGTGTTCTTTTGCACCTATGTTGGTTTGGCATGGGATCGTGATCCTGGGGGCTTGATCATCCCTCTCAATCGTTTCCGTCTCATCTTACTAGCATTGGTACATTTGAACCCCTTTTGAAGTGAGTTTGTATAATTTAGTATGAGTTTGAAGCAAGTTCATCTTCTCATTAAAGTGGGGGCTAAATATAGTGTCAAAAAATGTCGTTGGTGACATTTTCACACTTGTTTGGGCCCTCATTACAAAATTGAGCTTAATGATGCCTTGATTTAGTGTTGTAATGTGGTTGACACATTCACATTAGGTTTTGGGCCCTTGTGACCTAATGAATTTAAATGGTACCTTGCTAAAGTGTTGTGAAGTGTTGTAACACACTTTCACAATTTTCTAAGGCTTTATCAATTAACTAAATCTAATAAACTTCTTTTTAACTAAAATAAACCTTAATCCTACCTTATTTGGAGTGTTGTAACACACTTTCACACTTTTCTAGGGTTTTCATTAATAATTGAGATTCTTTATGTTTCAACTGGCCTTAGTTTGCATCCACAAGCCTCATTTAATGCATCTTTTTGAGAATAATCCCGACACAAATCATTACCCAATCATAATTCAGGTGTTTTAGGTTGAATGGCCCCAAATTTAGTGATCTGGGACTCATTCGCCACCTTGGGAGAATGAGTCCCACCTAGATTTTTGGGTCCCCAACATGGTTTCACACATTTCTAAGCATTTTAAAATTTGGTCCCATACATTATGCTTAATGGGACTCATTTGCCACCTTGGGCGAATGAGTCACATGTGGCTCAAAATCAAAATTAATTCAAAATTTTGGTGAGATTTTTCCTCCTAGATCTGATTTTGGTTTGCAGTGTTGTAATTTCAAGAATTCTTGCATAATTAAATATAAATACAAGTTTCTTTCACTCATTTTACACCTAGCAAGTTGAATGAGCATTCTTATAACAAAGTTGAGTTCACAAGAGCATTCAAACATTCACAAGAGCATTCAAGGGAAAATTATCAAGCATTTGAGAGCATTCTTCAAGCATCAAACATCATGTCAAATATTTCATGCATCATGTTTGTTTTTGAGCTAACAATTGTGTTGTAGGGTTTTGTAATTCAAGCAAGCATTTCATTCAAGATCTATCCTATTCAAACAAGATTCAAGATCTATATTTATTGGAGCCACTTCATACATATTTGCAACACTTTATTGTTAGAGTTTGGTGAGTTGCAACATCATATTTTGTTCATTCATCATTCTCCATTCCCATTTCATTCTATTTCAAGGTTTGATTACCAAAACGGGGTTTGACCAAGGCAAACCCCTATCCACTAACAAAACAACATTTTCCCTCTCTTTTGTGTGTGATTTGTAGGTTTAGATTGAAGACACATTGGAGTAGCAAGTTTGGAGAAAGTTGTCAAAGTGCCTAAAAGTTGTCAAAGTTGTCACCTTGCATTGGAGAACATTGGAGAACACCTACAGGTTAATTTACAAAGATTTGGATCCAAAAACTTGAAGAAGTAGATTGAGCAAACTGAGAGGAGAAAATTCATATCTTGAAGTTCCAGAAAACCCTAACTCGATTGATTCGCCACTTTTGGTGAATGAGTCCCAGTTTTGGTAAAAAATCAGATTTTTGTAGATTCAAATACTCATTTGGCAAATTCTTGTTCCCGCACAAAAACCCAGATTTTGGAATGATTTTCCCAGTTTGGCAAATGAGTCCCACTCAAAATTAAAGGAAAAATTTCTAGCATTTTAGACATCCTTCCAATCATCTCTAGATTCCCAGGTGCACAGATTCCATTTTGTAGTTTTTTGTTTTGTTTCATTTGCATTTTTAGATCATTTAGTAAGTCATTGCATCAAACTAGGTTTAAGCATTCTATCTTGCATTACATTTGTCTTTCCAAGTTCTTACCTGGTGGTGAACCCCTCATTAGTTTACATTAATCCCTTAGGACAACCCTATTGCAAGATCTCTTTCTCCTTTGCATTGAGATCTCTAGGGTTTGTTTTTGAATAAGAGAGAGTGAAGATTGTCACTCTAGGTCCTAAACCTTAGAAAAACATACAATTTTCCACCTTTCACATACATACATACATACAAGTATGCATACATACATACATACATGTCATACATACATACATACATACATACATACATACATATATATATACATACATTTAATAGACTAGCATTTAAGACAGAGCAAGACATGACGCGGGCACGTTATAATGCACTCGCATTATGTTTTGCTTAGGAAACTCAAGCACAATCATGAAAAATATGTCAAAACTATGAAATAACGCGAGCACGTTATAACATGCTTGTGTTATAACGCACTCGCGTTATCGATTGCTTTTGTGAATTCTTGCCTTTGGCTTGGATTTGCTTTAGATTTCCAACCCAAAGGCTTGGAGTGCCTTCCCATTGTCCAAAGACGTGTTTTTGCATATTCTAAGAAAATGTCACATAATTTCCTTCATGCAAACCATCAGGTTTGCACGTGTTTCAAGGTCGAGTCAATCACACACGTGGGTAATCTCAGGCTCTCTCTTAGCTATTTAACAATGTAATTTTTTTCTCATTTTAAAATTGTTAAGCTGTTCAACTTTAATGTCTTTTGTTTGTGTGTCTGTTTTTGTTAGAAAACCAATGTTCGGTATTTTTTACTCTACTTTTTAACCGTTCATTGAAATTTGAAATAAATTACATTTTTATAAACTAGACTCCATTCTACACATTAAAAAAAATGATTTTTTGATTAGTTTTCAAAATTTATAGGGTTAGCATGACCAAAATTCTGTTTTCTAGTTTTGTCCACTTCGAAAATTAGTTAAAAATCATATATTCATTAAAAAATTATCAGAAAAATTAGGCATAAACTACATGTTGTTAGCTAATTTCTCATTGAAGCGATTTTAAAAATACCAAAATTTTTTTTAACCATTTGAGGGAGCCACAACAACCGTTTTGTTATGTTTTCAACATCTATTTCTATGGCTCCCTTTTTTGAACCCTTTAATATTTATCATTTAAAAAAAAAATAGTAGTTTAAAAAGTAGACTTGGAGCACTTCTTACATTGTTTTTGTTGCATCTTAAAATTTTGAGTGTAACTATCCTCAATTTGTCATCGAAGGTCAGAATTTTTTGATTTTAGCAAAAAAAAGTGGCCACTTAAGATGCCTTTTTGGCTCCCCATCTTTCAATTTATATAATTTAATATAATAATAAATGGGTTTTCAGCTGACAGAGGGATTGGAGTTTTAGGATGAAAACTTAGTGCAAGGTGACTTCATGGAAGAATAGCTTTTGTATTTTGTGGGGTTTTTTGCTCAAAATTTAGAGTTTATTGGTTTGTTAGGGACTATGTCTAATAGTTTTTGGGTAGTAGTTTATCTATGTAAATTTAGTGGTAGTAGTAAGGGTGGTCTTCATAGTAGAAATTTTGGGGCTAACAAGCTGAATTTTGAACTTTCAACATGATTTCCATAAACATTCTGAATTTGGACATTTGAAATATCTAATCATCTTATTCTATATAATATATATATATGCTCTCACGCCTTTTGCTTAAAAATAAATATATAAATGTGTAAGTGCACTAACTCATTTGACTACAAATTCTGACGAAAATTTATTATGAAAGATGTATAATTAGATGTATTGTTGGGTACCTGTGATATTTAATGTGTAATTTTCAATTTTTTAAATTCTATCCTCGACGTTCGTCGAAATTTCGACGAACTTGAGTTTTAATCAAAATTTCGACGAAGTTTTTTTATTGAAATTTTGACGAACATTCAAAAATCAAATTGTGGCCGACATAAATAAAAGTGAGTTCAACTATTTATTGTGATAGTGTTTTGCTATTATTGCCAGGTTGAGGGTAGTCATTGTCTTTTTCTAGAATTCATTTGTGAAGTCAAATTTGTACTTCTAGGTTTGAAAATCATATTTTAAAGCAACATCTCATCAGATTTCATTTTTAGACTTGTGCATTTTCAGAATTTCATTTCTAGATTTTGTTGTGCAAGTTCAATATTCTGATTTTAGGAGTCTTAACGGTTGAAAATCATAGTAAAATCAGAATTTAATAAGTTCTGGAATTAGCATTTTAAAGTGTTTTTTGGGGTCATTAACTTTAGACTTTCTCTTTTGCAGGGGTGGTTGAATGCTGAATTTTTTTCGTGTAAAATATTAGAATTATTAGATTTTGTTACTTGTCTATGATTAAAAATTACTGGAGTGTGAGTTTGATATTTTTTGAAGATCTAAATATTCAAGCTTGGTAAAGAAAAATCACATGTCAAATAATATTAGTCTAGAACAAAATGAAGAGACACTTGATAGATTGTGGGCTAGATTGAAAAGAAAGGGTGATGAGAAATATTATTGTCCTTGCAATAATTGCAAGGGCTTAAAAATGAGAAGACTTTTAATCACAACAGTTGAGAAACATTGTAGACAACATGGTCACATTGAAGGGGGACATGATTATATTCCATTGGTAAGTTGTTCATTATATGTGTTTATATTGATTGAATTTGTAAATGTTTATATCGTTTTAACATTATATATATATATAATCACTTGATCATGATCATGGTTTATTTGTGTCTATCATTATTATAGCTGTAAAATCTGAACATTATATATGGATTATCATAATTCAAGAATGTGTGTTTTACATGTGAGAAAACATGAGATGAATATCGAAGATGAAGTTAATGCATCGTATACTAAGAAGATGATCATGCCAGAAAAAAAAGTTGAAGATGATGGCATAGCATTTATCCACATGATACATTTAGTGGTAGAGCTGATCATGATGATCGAGATGACTTTGATGATGTTCATGATTTACTTGTATTTGAGAAGGCATACGAGCCCCTTTATAAAGGCTCCCAAACAACTCTTCTTTCTGTTGTATTGTTGTTGTTGAACTTGAAGATTATGAATGGTTTATCAAACATAGCAATCTCACGGATGTTAAGGTATGTCATATATGTCATCTTTTTTCATCTATTTTAATTGTTGTTAGTTCATCACTAGTAAATAAAGGATGAAATATGTACCATTAATATTCTTTATATTAACAAATTATTTTTGTTGTAGATTGATTGGTGAATTTCGTTACCACCACGTGACATTTTAATTCCCATTCATAATCGAAGATTTTATCCGCATCATTGGAAAGATATTGAATGGAGCATCACAATAGATGGCATGTCCCAATGATCGGTATTATATAATAGCAAATAAACATGAATTCTATAAATGTAATGCCCGCATCGTCATATCAAGAGATATCAAAACAAATCAATCAACAAAAAGGTGCCTCGCAAGGTTTCATATATTCTTAATATTCCATGTATGCAAATGACATTTAGGTGCTGCAAAGCTTAGAACAATTCTATGGATTACCATTTTTACAGAGTAGAAGTGGATATTGGTTATCTTCAAATTCCTGTGGATGGTTCCCCGTGATGAGTATATGAGGAAATGGCCACACTTTTAAAGAAGAACCTCATAATCTCGACTTCATCAAGTTTTACTTTGTGTGTGGTGGTATGTTTTGTTATCAACAATAACATTCCTCCATTGACAATAAAGAGGAGCAATACTGCAAGTAAATGATTATTCTAGGCATTTGCTTTTTACATCAATTTTCTTTAACGTAGTAGCATCTTATTTGTCTTATTTGTTGCGTAATGACATATTTTTTTCATTTAATAGTCATGTACATTAATTTATATATATTGCAGTAAAATGGTTATAATAATTACGTAATGTTTATGTTCATTCAATCCAGGGTAAGTACTGCTAAAGATAAGGAATGTATATCGCAAGCCTCTTATCGAATGAAATACTAAAGGTGGAATGGCATCATTATATAATGCCTCAGACCCAATAGGGACAAATAATTCCATGCAATGCTTGTATGGATAATCTATGATGCCCTGTATTACCACATTTTGTGGTATGTTATAACGCTTTGATCAAGACTTTAACGATACTTAATTTTATGAAGTAGATATCATGCATGTTTTTAAAATAATCTATTCATTATATATAATTATGCCTGACATATTTAATTCCAATTATATAAGGATCCGGGCAGGCCTCAAACAAAGGGAAATTTCGCAATGTCCAATTTATAGTCCAAAGATGAAATCTCGTCATTCAACAAGTTTAGGAAAGCAGGTGTTTGATGAGTATAGACACTTCCTCCACAAAAATCATAAGTATCGAACTACTGAAAAACAAGTTTTCAATGGGAAAGAAGAGACTACATCAAAACCACTAAGAATGACACCTCGCCTATGGAAGTTGGAATATAATAGAATTTATCGTCAAGGTTATATATTGGATCAAATTGTTTATCTATCATATATGATATGTTTGAAATTTATATTTTTATATTGTGTTGTGTTTACTCATGCTGTAATTGACAATGATTGTCGTTAATTTGTTTAACTTATATGCTTCATGAAGGTCATCAAGACATTAATGGCCAGCTTCCACAGGGACTGAAAAGTTATCCCAGATAATTTAGTAGGTTGCCCTACTATGAACAACTAAAGATTGTGCATTTGTTTGATATAATGCATATCAGAAAGAATATAACAAAAATGTTATAGAAAATATTGGATGGAAGACATGACAAAGAAAAAATTGTCAAAATTTG
Source organism: Sequoia sempervirens (assembly GCA_007258455.2). Taxonomy (NCBI): domain Eukaryota; kingdom Viridiplantae; phylum Streptophyta; class Pinopsida; order Cupressales; family Cupressaceae; genus Sequoia; species Sequoia sempervirens. The sequence continues at coordinate 10,004 of VDFB02307579.1, read as the reverse complement.
TAGTGACATTTAGGAAGCCAATCATGCAATGAAAAATGTCATTCAATTAAATAGCGATGGAGACCAAATTAATATAAGTGCCCTTCCTTGGTTATTAATGGAGCAACAAACAATGTTGCAAAAAGCAGTTTTAAAAAATTCAATTTCCACAAGATTTGCTAAATCAGCAAAAACAATATCGTGAACAAAGCATGAAAGGTGAATTTGTGTCGTGGATGAAAATGCATGATTGAATACCTTTCTATTAAAGGTAATTATTCGTATAATATATATATATTTGTATATTGGCATGTACTTTTCAAGAAGTTTACTACTTTGGAAAAATGTCGAAAAGATCATTTTATAATTGTTGCAAGACGTTTCACTCTCTTATCTCTCCTGCATAACTCGGATTAACAATGTCAAGAAGTTATATAATGATCTTGAAAAATACATGAGGTAAGTAGCGAGATTTTTTCAATTTTCTATATACATCTTATAATTGCCATTTTTTTACTTGTTATGTAATATACTATATATTTTTGTTAAATCTCGCTAATATATTTGTGCCTTGAATCACTTGTAGATGGCTATCATCTAAAGAAATCCATAAAAAAGATATAAATTATTGGAAGAGAAAAATTCCTTGTCTAATGTGTGAAATGCAAAAGTATCTACCTTCAACATTTTTCAATGCACAAGAACACTACCTCATACACCAAGTTGAGGAGATTGAATTGTGTGGACCTGTACACACAAGGTCAATGTGGATGGTTGAGAGGAATCTGAAACTGGAAGCGCTTTGCTGGACAAAAGAGAACATCTTAATGTGGGTTCTACGCAGAGGGACATATGGCATACTAGACTATGGCATGCTGATTAATTGATTCAGATTGATTCCATGAAAATCTAATGGGGAAAGCAGATTGAGGAAAGTGAGGCAATTATATGATGGTCATGGCATTTCAATTAGAATGCTACTCTTGTTATCTATTTTTATGCATACGTACCTCTATTTAATTATTAATCTTCAATATACATCAATTATAAATTAAGGTCGATACCGTGGTAATTAACTACACTATACGCTTGTGAGTTTCAAATTTTGATATAGTTGGTCGAGAGTGGGATGCACTACATTTGTACATTGCAAACAATCTTCTGGATTGGATGATGGTGATGGATCAACGATGTCAAAAAATCTGGTCAAAGATTAACATGTGGGAAGGTGGCTTCATTGTTGAAGAAGCTCACGTAATGGAGATTCCAAATGTTATGTCAAGGAAATTGGATTTAGCATATGGTTTAAGAGACATGTGCATGTATAAATATATTAATCACCCATATTATTTAATTATTTTCAAATTATACGGATGTATATATATGTTGAGATTCTTTCTTTGCATACATCTGACAAAGAATAAATAAATATGTTTATCAACTGACGATATTGAAATAATTTTTAAGGCGTTTGACATATTGTAGAACATAAGGCTAAGTGTGGTGCAATAATGTGAAATTTTGAATCAAAAAGTTACACATACCATGTTCTAGATTTGGGATAACCTAGTTCCTTCAAAGTACTAATACTACTCCCAGAGGCATATACATCCGTGTAAGTCTTAGAAATTGATACTATGGATTTTGGGTGATATACTTGAGGACTTTTAAGTGCTTCAACTAGTTCTCGTTTCGTCATTCTGGCGGTACATGCTACGCATTGAATGAAATGATCCCCGAGAACTCTTATTGAATGTATGATAATGATTTACTATGGTTAATACAAGGTCGATCGAGCGAGCTAGAAATGAGTCCTATGTTCTTCCAAGCCAATGTGAGTAGGTATTTTACTCAGAGGTTCTAGGTAAACTGGGTTGGTCATTTTTTGTTAGACATGATCCAAGAGGAAGGTTGGTAAAGTATAATGTGGTGGAAGAAGAAGACACCAAAGAACTAGAAGATGATGTAGATGATGATTAGGATCAATAGTTAGTTGATGATGTGCCTGACGAAGATGTCGAAGAGGAGGAACTAGATCATGATGATGTAGGAGTTAATGTTCATGAAGATGATATTCGTGTGGATGATGACATTATCAAAACTGATATTAATGACGATGATGATGATATGACCAATCCTTACAATGTCGAATCTGGATAGGATGATACAGACAAAGAGTTGGATGAAGAAGAAGATCAATGACATTGAAATATATGAGTTATGCGATTATATTATCTATTTGATATTAAAATTTCTTGATAGAATTATATTTGACTTATGTGGTTACATAATTAATTCATGATATTTTTAATTTTTATGCCATTACATAATTAATTCATGTGCTTTTTAATGTTTAATTTTAATTCATGATGTTACAACTATTGTAGCTCTCCTAGAAATTTCCATATAATCATAATGAATACTATTTTAGGAAATTTCATGAAAGATGACACATTGATCGTAGTAGTGAAATAATTACAAAGTCGTTTATATTTTTTAGACCAATCACCCTTCACAATTTCATTTTTAGGATCATCTCCAATTTGATTACTAGGACATATAAGGTAGGATTTGTTTGGCTTATCTTGGAGGAACATTGTGGCTTTGTGTAATGTGAGCAAATTTTGGATGGGGTAGTGGTGCAGGAGCACCTACACCTCATCTTCTATGCTTAATCATGTGATGATAATTAGGGAGGTCAATAGGTTGGTTTAGGCATTTCAAGAATGTTTTATTGTGAATAAGGTCACTCAAGACCATTAGTCATGTTCTAGGTGAAGTTTTGAGTTATGAGTTTGAGTCTTGCACTAAAGAGTTTTGTAGCCTTTTTAAGGAAAATTGGAGAATTTACATGTAAAAGGGTACAAGGTTAGTGTCATGTCAATAATAAGGATATTATCAAGCCACTAGCATGGTCTTAGAGGTGTCCTAGGAGTTTTAATACATTTGAAAGGTCAAAAAATTAAAACATTTCAATAGCGATGTTAACAACTTTGAAATTAGTGTGTTTTATGTTTCATGTGATCATAAAAGATTAAAAAGTCAGTTGTAGAGGTGGTTGTTTGGTGGTTGAGGTGTAAAGGCCTTTAAAAGGCATAAAGTGATCATTGTAAAGGTTTTTCTTCAAAATTTATGTATTTTTCCTATTTTGTAGTACTGTACAGTCACATACAACCATATTTTGACGTGAAATCAATTCCATGTCATGAAGATATATGTTAGCTTTGATCTGAATCTGATTTGAGGGCTTAAGGCATTGATTTGAGCTAGAAAGCTTCATTTCTTTGCATACAACCCAGTTACCCTATTTTTGAGGGTTTTGTAGTCTAAAAATGATATAGAGGGGCTCTTACACTTTTTGTGATTACTGTAGCTTGTGTAAGAGGCCCCATGGATACTGTTGTAATTGTAGGATGCATGAATAGGGCGTAGGATGAGAAATAAAGAAGGTATAGTTGCTGTTCTCAAGAGTTTTGTGAAGAAAAACATGTGAAATGAGAGGTTCAAGCCTAGGTTTCAACAAAATATGTATGAGAGATCTGATTTTATGAATTTTTATCCATGTACAGACCTAATGGGTTGTGTCTGAGTTGGTTTTGAGGTCTGGGAGGTTGTGGAAGTAGGAGATTCAATAAACCCTCATAATTTTGGCCTAAAACAAGGGTTTTTTGGGTTTGGCAAGAACTTGGCCGTACAAGTGGAATATTTTTGTGGATTTTGAGGTTTGGAGGCTGTTAGCTCTCAAAAACACAGGTAAGAATACCTCAAGAGGTTTCCAATCTCTTGATACATTCTAGGGTAACAAACAAGGCCAAATGATTTGAACCTTCTTCTCTTTAGGTGCTGCCAAACCTAGGTGGGTCTACCTTTGCGAATTGAGTAGACTTAAGTGATGTGATTTTGTTTACATCAATCTATTCACAATGGAAATCTTACAGTCAACAAATATAATCCTAATAAAGTGTATGTGTAATATTAGAATATGTTTAGTTAACATATGTAAAAAATAAAATGGATAAACTAAAAGATGAAATGCGTGAGACCAGTGCCTTGTTGGGTGTATGGAGTCTAATGAAGATCTAGAAAAGTGTAATATATGATGGCAATAATTCAAACTATTTGGCACATATATGTAGTTTATAACTTGTATAAACGTGCAAGTAAATGATTGACAAACTCTACTTGAGATAGACTGACAATCCTAGTTATGTGATTCTTGTCATTGATCCAATTAATACTCTTCAGTTACTGTGATTGACTAGAAGGGTTTAATCTTTACTTGAAAGAACCAAATAATCACATCACACAAATATAGCAAATGTGTATCGGTAAATTGAATATATGCTTGATATATCAATTTAAACAACAGAAAAATATCAAAATGGAGACAACCAGATAACTGTATAATTCCACAAGTAGCTGATACCAAGATTAAGCCACAAGTTCAGACATCTTCATTAACTTCATCAAAATTCATACATGCATTTGAGTCTTTTAAAGGAAAGTTTCATTGCAAACTATCTACTGTATCTTTCTCCTATCCACCTATATCTATTTTACATTATGAAACAAATATAAATATATCAAAATTGTGAAAGGACACATCCTTTCAAAAATGTCTTTTTCTTAACAACAATAACAAACTATTAATTATGCTCTATTAAGCCATAAATGGATGTTTGACAGATAATCTAGGTAATATTTCCGCTCATGTGTATCACATCCTCCAGCTCATTCCTTATGGCTATCTCCATTTCGATCATCTTCTCATTCTGTTCACATGCCCCGTCCATTGTTAAATCATTTCCTGTGGCTATCTCCAGAATTGTTTGCATCATCGTCTCGCATTCCTTGATCCATCTATCTTTTCCCTTTAGTTCCCCTCCATCTTCTAACAACATTGGTATTCCCTTTTTTGTGACATTGATCATCCCCTTCTCATCACCTTGCAAATCTTCATGGAAGTCTTTATATTTTTTCATAAAATGGTTAGTAGCATCAATAGCTATGTTATTAGGAGCATCCCTTTGGTTTATTTCTTGGAACTTCTCTCGGATCCTGCCATCTATCCTCTTATGTTCTTGTACTGCAGTAAAATTGTGTGAATGTATTCCCTAGAGCTTACTCAACCAAGTCATTAAATTGGTCCACCTCTTTCTTATTATTGCAGTGAGTGCATCACATCTACCTTGTGAGTACGCATTTGATTCTTCCCACTGGTCTCTTGCCTGGGAGCTTTCACCATGAGTCAATTGCTCTGTGGATCCCAGTGTGATTCCCATCATGTCCTTCAAGTGATCATTTTCTCTTAGTAGTCTCTCGTTATTCATCTTATACATTTCTTTTTCCTTGATTAGCATTTGGATTTGGGATTTATTTAATTTGGCCACATTAATGCCAATTTTTGCTGTAGCTATTGGATCAACCTCACCAACTTTTAACGTCATTACATGTCCAAAAGCCTTTTCAGTATATTACAACATATTTCTTGTGTGGAGGATACAAGGCCCATATCATAAGTGATCCCTCATCTGGGTTATACTTAGATCCTGCATAAATCTCTATTACCCTCTCAGGAGTGAGTTTATGTGTGGCGTTACTATTCTTCAGAAAACTATCAAAAACCAAAGAAGAGTTCAAATCCAACCCAGGAAAGATCATGACACCTGCATCTTCTAATAATTTCCTTCCTTTCTCAGGGGTCATGCTCTTCATTTCTTCTTCCACACTTGATTTTAAGTTATTCAATAGTTGTTCCTCATTACTTGGTGTAATATTCTCCATTGATTCCCTTATTGATTTTCCTTTTAATTTGTACAAAAAGGTTTTAAATTTTGAGGTTTTAATGAATTCATCATCGGCCACAAATGATTTATATGCTATCTACCTTGTGTTAGTATCTGCACTCTCTTCAACATCTGGTTCCCTGGGAACATACTTGTAGTCTTGAGTTCTCAATCTGGAAATTTTATCAATTGTATTGCTAGGCCTACCATCACCAGATGCCTCTTCATCAGAAGATAGTAGTTCTATATCTTGCAATCCCCTATTATACTCATCAACAAATTTTTCTGCTTCCTCTTCTCCCAAATTCCTGATCAAGTCATCATACAGATAGGGCATGTGATCGTATCCTCCCAAGTTCATTTTATTTTTGGAAAAATAAATATACCCTTATGGATTAAATCCTTTTCGCGGTGGACCCTTCTTCATGTTGTATTGCAGCAATTTGTTGAGAACCATATCATATCCATCCCTTCCTAATATAGTGAAATCACCGAAGCATAATGTACTAGGCATAAATGCCTACTTTGTGAAAGAACTTAGATTCATAACATCTGAATAGTCCAATTGCCTAACAATCTCCAAATATGCAATCCTATTAGGCACCGTCTTGGGTAGAATGAAGGGCGCATCTTCAAATCCATCTACTCTTATCATGGTCGCATCTTCTAGACAATACCAGTCTCCCCAATTATGGTTGGCAGGTCCATTGAAATCCCTAGGCCTTAAAAACCTTTTTATTTCATCGGGCAATGAGTATTCACAAGGATGATTGCAAAATTTGTACAGTGGTTTAAAAAAAAACTCTTCAAAATGTAGATAACAAGAATTAGCAAATATACAATCCCAGGTGGCAATCCAAAGTTGTACTGGTAATAACCTTCCTTCCTTATCAAATTGTACAACCCTCAATTTTTTAGGCCACATCTGTAATTCTTGTCCATAATAAAGTATCATATGCATTAGGATTGAATAAGCATCCAAGTGCAAGATAGGAGCTCCACTTTTTATTGACATCAATCTTGAATCAAGTACTTTAAAGATGTGTGAAGCATAATAAAAAACCTTGAATTGTGACATTGGATGTCCGCTGCAATTACCATGGGTACAATTGACATGTGCTTAGGGGCCTCCATTCCCAACACTTGACACACTGAAAAATATGTGTACCTCATGTAGGGTTCAAACAAATCAACATGGAACGGGGGACCATCACTGTCATTCAGCCATCTTTCTTCGACCTATGTAGTGGCAACCTCCAACCCTTGTACAAAGTATCCATCCTCCAAAATTCCTTTTCCAGCTGATTAGGTACAATTTTTTCACCACACACTCCCTCTAGGTTGAAAACCTCACAAATGGAAACTTTAGATACATGTATAAACGATTTTCCTAATGGATCACAAATAGCTTTACATTTTGGATTATAATAGGCAGCTAGCATCTTCACCAATTCTACATTTACAAATACATTGGGGCAGACTAGTTCCCCTAGGTTTAACTTCCGAGGATTGCACACTGGTTTGTATCAGTTCCTTCGTTGGTAATGAAAAATAAACAACTCATATCCCCTATTTGGGGTCCATATGTCTCGTATATGCTTGCATTTATCCTCTAAATTTTCCACTTCCACCCTAAGTTGTGCAGATCACTTGGCCTTAGGTCCTGAGCTGGGCAATTGATCAATTAAGTCTTAGTTTAACTTCCTCTTAGCTACCCCCGATTCCTTCTCTGCTTCAATTTTTTCTTTTTTCCTCTAGGGTTATTACTCTCACTCTGTTTCCTACCTTTTGATTTTCCTGAGCTAGTGCTTTCCATTTTATGAATCACAAAACCAAAAATTTAATTGCAGGGAACTTACAAGTTTATTTAGAATTCTTTGACCGCAAGATCCTTTGGCCCTTCGTCCGTTCCTCTGCTACTAACTTTGCAAAATTTTCCTTCAATTACTTTTCTCAATTCAGGAAATCATTGACACATTTGGTAGTAATATTGCCATTAATGTCCAAGCTTTGAACACGAGCATAGCTGATCTTCGAATTTACCCATTGTCACATCAAATTTTTTATCGACAAGACAATTCAAACTTTGGGCGATCCTTTTATTTAGGATTGACTAACGTTCATTAAACATTCTTTTGGTCGGGGAGACATTACAGCGATATCACATAATCTATTCATCTGATTCATATAAATGTCACCAAGAGTCACCCCGATGACCATCTTTATCTGTTTGTGTCTTCATCGGCAAGACATCGTGTATCGCTAAGACATTCAATATTTTTTTTGATGTTATAAGTCTCTCCGATGATCACTTCCTTTGATTTTAAGCACATCGCCAAGATACTTACCCATACAATCCTATCGGCATGACATAGAGAGTCGGGGGGACATTTTGAACTCATTCCAATAGTGTTTATCTTGGAAATAGTATGTTTCTTTGTTTTGTTGGCAAGACAAGATGAGTGTTTCACCGATGATATTTCATCGGCGATACAAATGCACTCGGGCTGACTCAGGAATCTTACACCAATGGCTTTGGTCTGGCCGATATAACTCCTTATGCTTTGATCAGTGAGAAATAATAGGTTTCTTGCCGATGGAACCTCAGTGGTGAGAAACATATGCTCACTATGACCTCCTTATTTCACCCCGATGGAGCTTGTCTTGGCGATGAAACTTATTCATTGGTGAGACCATGAACTATATCTTTCCGATGTGCATCCTTTTGAGAAATTTGATTGGTATGACATTCTCGACCTCTTGCTGATATGTTGGAAAATATGCATAAGAATATAATGATTTATGAATTGGCGAGACAAATGCACTCAGGATGACTCAAGGATCTTACTCTGATGACGTTGGTCTGGCCGATACAGCTCCTTGTGCTCTGATCGGTGAGACAAGACAGGTTTCTTGTCGACGGAACTTCATCAGTGAGACCTATATGCTCGGTATGACCTTTTCATTTCACCTTGATGGAAATTATCTTGTCGACGAATCTCTTTATCGGCGAGACCATGGACCATGTCATCTCGATGTGTATCTTCTTATGTAATCCGATGGATGTGACATTTCTATTCTTTTGCCGATATACTGAAAATGAGAATATAATAATTTATGAATTGGAGAGACCTGCACAAATTCTTGCCGATATGGGTTATTTGAATACTAGATTTTGGAGGTTTTTCATGATATCAAATGGTCAAGAATGATGTGATCATATGTGACTATGATGGATTATACTCAAGATAAGGTTTTCTTTAGGGAATCAATGAGTGAAAAATCATTGTAAAATTTTCAAAATTTTACAATTCCAACAAAGGCATAAAAATTGCTGCCCCAAGGTTTCATGGGCATATGACAAGTTTAAAGGCTGGTTGCTTTGTAAAATAGGCCTAATAAGCCTAATCAACACAACCTAGAAAGGGTGATTTGGTCCAAAGGACTTGTACTTTCCCTTGAAGTATGTTTAATAACTCCAAAATGGGTGTCTAAAACCATCAAGGGTTTCTCTGGTGTTTTGGGAAAGTTTTGCATTATTGGGAAAAAACTAGGTTTGCACTGTTACAAGGATTCAAGGAGTCAAAGTGTGAAATATGACTTCTGTTGTTTGTTAGGCTTTGAGAGTTGTTTGGATTGTTTAAATTGGTCATTCTAAACTTGTTGGAAGCCTCTTAAAGGTAGGTTGATAGGTTGGTTGAGTTGATCCTCCCAGGTCTACATTAGGTAGTTGCTATTGCTAAGGTGGATCACTCCTTTCTGCGAAGGCCATACACTTATGATTGGGTCAAGTGTTCTTTTCTTTAGAAAATTCATATTGCATTTTTGATAGGTTATGATTTGATTAGATGGGTTATGAAGCACTTATTTCAAGTAATTTATGTCTATTTTAATTTGTAATTTATTAAATCCTTTTTGCATGGCTTCTTAGTTAATATATCATGGGGAGATAGAGATAGATGGGGAGAGAAAAAGAGAGAGATAGAGATATGTGGGAAGAGAAAGAGAGATGGAGATATATGGGAAGAGAAAGGAAGAGAGGTGGAGATAGAGAGTTGATGGATAGGGGGGATAGTGAGGGAGAGATGGTGAGAGATAGAGAGGGGGAGATAGGGAGGGGGAGGGAGAGAAAGGGATATAGATAGGTAGAGGAGGAGAGATAGAGAAGAGGGAGAGAGATAGGTTGAAGAGGAAGGAGAGAGAAGAGAGAGGGAGAGATAGGTTGAAGGAAAAGAGAGA
>VDFB02307578.1:0-29264 GCA_007258455.2 Sequoia sempervirens | reverse complement strand
ATAGTTGGGCACATTAGTGGTATCATCAATATTTAAATCAAAATTTGAATGCAAAACCAAGGAGCACAATAAGGCACATAACCTAATGTACCATGGTGGTAGGAATAAGATGTTCATTATCACTTTATCCATAAGATGGTTGTAGGTGGTAGAGTCACAGTATAGAAGAATGACACTTTGGTTAATATTGTGGATTTTTTCACTAAGCCAATAATCAAATATAAGTTTTGTTGGTGTAGATCTAGGTCATGCATCTTTCGTCTTCTAGCACTTGATTCATCATTTTTTATTTTCTTATTGTGTCTTTGCAATGTGAATGTTAAAGTGGGAGAATGCTAGGATTAGGTGTATGATTCATCTTGTAAGTTTTCTATCCTGATTACCCATATTTAAGCATGTAGATGATAAACAATTTATGAGCTTCAAACATCATGAAATGTGTAGATTATTTATTCTTTGAAATAGTTGGAATAGTGTTTGGGAAGGTATTAAATAGGGATGTTACATTGAAAATATCAAAAGTAGTAGTTATAGAACATCCTTCCAATTAAATACTCTCATGGAGTTCATAGATTTGAGAAACTATTCATTTTGATTGCTATGACATAATCTATGATATATAAAGATGTGTAAGATGAGTTACTTTCTAATCTAGGATGTTGATCATGACCGTGTGACTTTGGATTTTTGCTATGACTTATGTTTATGACTCATAGTGTCAGGACCACTTATTTGTAATGTTTCTAGATAATGGATACATAAGGTAGAATTTTTTTGGGTTCTTTTGTGGGTACTCTTATAGTGTTATATTATTATTAGACAAAGTGATAAGCATATTATATTGATGTACTTTTTTAATTTGATTGATACAAGCTTGAGTCTTTTTGTTAGTGTTTTTTCTTGCAAGGTTTTCTCCACACATTAAGGTTGAGTCTTTTTGTTAGTGTTTTTTCTTGCAAGGTTTTCTCCACACATTTTTGGTGTTCATATGTTTTGAATAGTTATGTTCACTTCTCCACTATGCCATTAATCTTTATGGTTTAATTACATGTTTAAAATTAGATTGTAAAACTTGATTGTTAATATTTTCTTTGCGACATTCACCATATATTCAACAAGCATGTTAGGTAGAATGTGAAGATGCACAAGACACATGAATAGTGAGAGAAAGAGAGAGAAATATGATCATTAGGACATATAGGAAGAGTTCCCAAGTTAGAAGATCAGATAAATGAGTAATGGGTGTAACATAATGCTATTGTTTGAAGGATTGCTTAAGGTATTCAACACTAGAAGAATAAAGCAATGAAGCACCAATGTACATTAATTAAGGTCATATGCAAAGATACAAATAATAGTAACCATGAAATAATATATCATAGCATGATATAGCATGGAATTATAAAAATTTCTCAAGTGTCTATATGGAAACATCAAAGGACATTATAATGCAATAAGGTGAAATAAAATAAACATCCTATGAATATCCATATTAAAAAATATTTGAGCATAAATCTGATGATAACTTTTGTTTGATAAGCTTTATCAAGATGAGGATAAATATCCTTCAATGAATTGTCTAAATCAAAAATATTATATTCAATAGATGACAATGAATTATGAAATGTATAATTTATAGAATTTCAAATAGTTTTATGTACATTGAATCAGTCAAACTGATGCATGTGGAAATAATAATTTTATTGTGATCATAGCAACATCAATATGTGATGTGTATAACAGTAAAAGAAGCAATAGGGGATTTTGTGCAATGTCTAATGCCCACTGGAAAACTGCATTTATGATTTTGGAAGGTGGTACTATAGGATCAACGAGCACCAACTGAGTTGCCTTTTCAAATTTCATTGGTTTAGATAGTTGCATTGAGAAATTGAAAGTAGGAATTAGTCAAGGGAAAAAATAGTTAAAAGTAAAAACCATGAAAATATTAGAAAAAGAAATCCTTTAATATGAAAGAGAGGCAAGATAGAATAAATCTTACAAATTTCATTTCAAGTGCTTTTGACAAGCCAACAAGGCCAAGAACTTGTTGTGTGCCTACATCTAAGAGATCAATACCTGTAGAAGAAGAAGATCCTAAATTAAAGTTGTTTAATTTTAAAGCTAATTAGTTAAATGAAGAGAAAAGATAGAAAATTATTAATCTAATCTCATTGAAGAACTGGGTGTCCCCAACAAAAAAATATTGTGCATTGATGAAATATTAGAGACTTTACATTGACAAATTTTGCACTTATCTAGACCTAATTTTCATTTAATAGATTGAAGTGCGGTTGGCATGCATGTGTGGTAGACAAAAGACTAGTTGCATTGTTAATGGTGGTCAACAGAGAACTCGACATTTATGAATTATGGTATTAAGTCTTTAATTGAACAAGAGACATCAACCCATAAAAGTAGATGATAGATATAGACCCTCTCAATAGACATAGATTTCACCCTCATCAAACAATCTAAGAAAATGAATAAACAACGCAGGAAAGACAGTGTAAAAGATATAGGGAATTACAAATGCTTCCTTTTTTTGACAGATTTCATCACCATCAAATAATCTATGCAAATGAATAAAAAATGCAAATAATCCTTTGGTTGGCAGTCTTAAAACTTGACACTAGAATCCATTAAGGATGGTTGTTCTTCATTCCATTGACAATAAATGAAAATTAGGGACTAATAAATGCTAAATGTCCTTGTTAAAATGCCACGCATTGACAAAAACACTCGATGCGAAGAGATGACTATATCAAAGAACATTACAAAGCCATGAAATATTTCAAATAGCAAAAAAACATTACCAATTGATGTGTTAAGTATTTAACTCAACAACATAGACTGACCCATAAAATCACTCAAAGATAGGGAAGAATAGACATTAACCCATAAAATGCAAAGAACAACAAACAATAGACATTAATTCATAAAATGCATAGATGTTAAAAACTATACAATGGCACTGTAAAAGATATAGAACTTACAAACGCCTCATTTTTTGTTTTGAATACGATAGACATAAACCCTATCAACTGACATAGATTCCACCCTCATCAAACAATTTGAGCAAATGAATAAACAATGCAAAAATGATAGTGTAAAAGATACGAATTTACAAATGCCTCCTTTTTCGTTTCCAATATGATAGATATAAACCCTCTCAACAGACACAGATTTCACCCTCATCAAACAATCTAAGCAAATGAATAAAGAACACAAAGAATCCTTTGCTCTACAAACTTAAACTTCACACCATAAGCCATTAATGACACCTGCAATTCAATCTATTCACAATAAATGAAAATTAAGGACTAATAAATGCAGATAACAATAAACAATAGACATTAACCCATAACATGCAGAGGTGTAAAAAACTATAAAATGATACTGTAAAAGATATAAGAACTTACAACCGCCTCATTTTTCACTTCCAACATGATAGACATAAACCCTGTCAATAGAAACAGATTTTACTCTCATCAAACAATCTGAGCAAGTGACTAAACAACGCAAAAATGACAGTGTAAAAGGTATAAGAACTTACAAATGCCTCCTTTTTCACTTCTAGTACGATAGGTATAAACTCTCTCAATAGACACATATTTCACCCTCATCAAACAATATAAGCAAATGAATAAACAACACAAATGAAAATTAGGGACTATCTATGCACAGTGTCCTCATTAAAACGCCACACGTGGAAAGAAACACTGGGTGTGAAGACATGACTACATCAAAGAAAATTAGAAAGCCATGAAATATTTCCAAAAGCAACAAAACATTAGAAATTGATTAAATTTGTCCTTTTCTCACTCTGAAAATAATTTGCAAAAAAACAAGTCCCATTACAGTTGCAAAGATGTTAAAAACTATAAAACCACACTGTAAAAGATATAGGAACTCACAAACACCTCATTTTTCGCTTCCAAGATGATAGACATAAACCCTGTCAACAAACATAGATTTCACCCCCATCAAAAATCTAAGCAAATGAATAAACAACACAAAAAATGATAGTGTAAAAGATATAAGAACTTACAAACGCCTCCTTTTTTGCTTGCAATACGATAGATATAAACCCTCTCAATAGACACATATTTGACCCTCATGAAACAATCCATTGATATTCTCAATAGACCATATTACCCATACAATAGATATAAATCCTCTTAATAGACCATATTACACAAAAAATGACTTTGAGAATCCATAGGACTTGCTAGGCCAACCATGCTGGGGAAATGGGAGTTGTGAAGATACAAAATGTATCTATCACAACTTTCATGCATCTAGATACCTCATGTTGGTTCAAAACCTTTCTGAGAAGTTAGGTAAATGAGATCAACTTCTTTCCAATCCCCCCCATTCTAAATTTGAAGGAAATTGGTTCTTTACTTTCTAACTTCGTTTCCAAGATGATAGACATGAACCCTATCAACAGACACAGATTTCAGCATCATCAAACAATCCGAGCAACTGAATAAACAACACAAAAATTGCAATGTAAAAGATATAGGAACTTACAAATGCCTCCTTTTTTTATTCGAATATGATGGATATAAACTTTTTCAATAGACACAAATTTCACCCTCATCAAACAATCTGAGAAAATGAATAAACAACGCAAATAATCCTTTTGCTCAATAGACTCAAAACTTTACACCATAAGCCATTAATGATACCTACACTTCAGTTTATTCACAAAAAATGAAGATTAGGGACTATATATGCACAATGTCCTCATTAAAACACCACACGTGGATAGAAACATTGGGTGCAAAGACATGAGTACATCAAAGAAGATTAGAAAGCCATGAAATATTTCCAATAGCAACAAAACATTAGGAATCGATTAATTTAAAAAAAAAAAATCTGAAGATGATTACAAAAAAAATATTGTGTATTGATGAAATGTTTCTCATAGCAAATGGACCCATCAAATGCAGAGATGTAAAAAACAGTAAAACGACACTATAAAAGATATAGGGTGTTGTCATAATAGTGGTTTACAATCTCGAGAGGAACGGATTTTAGTGAAATCACATATTTTTAGAAAATATAATGATTTAAGCCTTTAAAAGTTCCATTTTAAGGATTCCAATTGAAGAGGGTATGATCAAATCACCTTAGATCAAACCCCCTTGGATAGAACCTCGCTAGTTTTAAACCATCCCTATAAATGCGTCTCCTTTACACCTATCAAAATGCTGATAAAAAATCACTTTTG
Organism: Sequoia sempervirens; assembly: GCA_007258455.2. NCBI lineage: Eukaryota > Viridiplantae > Streptophyta > Pinopsida > Cupressales > Cupressaceae > Sequoia > Sequoia sempervirens. Next base: position 24,025 of record VDFB02307578.1, on the reverse strand, counting down.
ATTTAGCTTTTGGGGGATCAAATGAATTCATTTAAAATTTATTTCAAATGATTATGGTATTCCTCGAACAAGCTATCCAATGAATATAATTTTAATATGTTTTGGTTTTGTTATGTATTTGTTTTTTAAGTTTTATTAAACATAGGTTTTTCATCGAAAATGAATTTCTTTTGTTCTTCACATGTGGAAAAATAGAAGATTATCAAAAAAAAAAAAAATTGAAAAATATGAGTGCACTAGATATTGAAGTCCTTAATCCAACCAAAAAATAAAATAAAATTTTGAAATATACAAAAAAAGTTACGCGTTATATGGTCGCTGTCAATTGTAATTCGCTTTGACTTTGAAACTTTGATTAAGGAAAAAATATTCAATAAAAACTATCTAACCAAGTGGAAGCACTAGATATCAGAGTTACAAATCTAAATTTGAAAAATTATAATTTTATCCTTCATGGAAAAAAATTTATGCTATACAAGGTGCATCACTTTTAAAAATGTTGTTTTCTCAAGAAAAAAAAAATTGCGGGAGATGGAAAAGAAGTGCAATTTGATTCAAAAAATTTGAAAAAACATTTTTAGAATCTACAAACAAAATTTGATGAGACTCTAGTTTGCACCATCTTCAAATTCCTCACAGTTTAGCCGCTATAGGTGCCCGAATGTGAAGATTTAGTTAAAAATAATAATTTTGTCTAGTTTGGCCAAAAATTGTAAACCACTATTATGGGATCACCCCTATAGGAACTTACAACCCCCTCATTTTTTGCTTCCAACATGATAGGCATAAACCCTATCAATAGACACATATTTCATGCCCATGACACAATCTAAGAAAGTGAAAAAATAATGCAAAAATGATAGTGTAAAAGATATAGGAACTTACAACCACCTCATTTTTTCGTTTTCAACGCGATAGGCATAAATCCTGTCAACAGACAAAGATTTCACCCTCCTCAAATAATCTATACAAGTGAATAAACAATGCAAAAATGATAGTGTAAAAGATATAGGAACTTACACACGCCTCCTTTTTTGCTTCCAATATAATAGATATAAACTCTCTCAATACACACAGATTTCACCCCCATTAAATAGTCTAAGCAAATGAATAAACAATGCAAATAATTATTTGCTCAACAGATTCAAATCTTCACACCATAAGCCATTAATGACACCTACACTTCAATCTATTTGCAATAAATGAAAATTAGGGACTATACATGCACGATGCCCTCGTTAAAACACCATCGCCGATAGAAACACTGGATGTGAAGGTATGACTATATCAAAGAACATTACAAAGTCATGAAATATTTCCAATAGCAACAAAACATTAGGAGCTGATTAAATTTTTCCCCTTCTTGCACCGAAAATAATATGCAATTAGAAAAATACAAAACCACGAGAAAAATAGCAATAGTCAATGAGAAAATACTTATATTTTTTCTAAAATTTGAAGATGATTACAAAAAAACATTGTATATTAATGAAATGTTTCTCATAGAAAATTGACCCATAAAATGCAGAGATGTAAAAAACTATAAAACAACATTGTAAAAGATATAGGAACTTACAACCGCCTCATTTTTTGCTTCCAACACGATAGACATAAACCTTGTCATTAGACACAGATTTCACCTTCATCAAACAATCTGAGCAAGTGAATAAACAATGCAAAATTGAGAGTGTAAAAGATATAGGAACTTACAAACACCTCCTTTTTTGTTTCGAATCCGATAGGTATAAACTATGTCAACACCCCATCAAAAAATCTGAGCAAATAAATAAATAACGCAAATAATATTTTGCTCAACAGACTCAAAACTTCACACCATAAGCCATTAATGATACCTGCACTTTAGTCTATTCACAATAGATGAAAATTAGGGATTATTTATGCAAAATGTCCTTGTTAAAACACCACGCGTGGACAAAAACATTTGGTGTGAAGACACGACTATATCAAAGAACATTACAAAGCCATGAAATATTTGCAATAGCAACAAAACATTAGGAATTGATTAAATTTTTACCTTTCTTATGCCAAAAGTAATTTGCAACAAAATGGGACCCATTACCCTGTTCTTCAGATATAGGAACTTATAAATGCCTCGCTTTTCACTTCCAATATGATAGACACAAACCTTGTCAATAGGAACAGGTTTCACTCTCATCAAATAATCTAAGCAAATGAATAAACAACACAAAAAATGACAGTGTAAAAGATAGGAACTTACAAATGCCTCCTTTTTTGCTTCCAATACGATAGGTATAAACCTTTTCAATAGACACATATTTCATCCCCATCGAGCAATTTGAGAAAATGAATAAGCAATGCAAATAATCCTTTGCTTGACAGACTTAGAACTTCACACCATAAGCCATTAATGAATTGGAAAGGTATATAAACTATAAAAATTATATTGTAAAAGATATAGGAAGTTATAGATCCAAATAAATGCATAATGTCCTTGTACACAAAAGACATGTCAAGTACCATCAACCACTATAGTCTATGGCACATGAACAATGACTCATAAGAGATACATGTAACAAGATTTCATTGTTTGAGAGACTTGGTTTCATGATTTCTGATATGTGCTACCATTTTATAATGAAATTGATAAATTAATATACTGATCACCTACTGTCTATTGTTCATCCATTTTCAAAGCCACAAACCAAGTTCTTCAAAACAACACTACAAACAAGTCCATAATCATTTACTCACTATCCAATTCTTGGAAGAATACAACATTGTATGTAAAAGCATTAGGCATCTTAGCACAAGTATCTTCTATTTCACACACAAGTAACATTGGTTCGTTACAATTTTCATTTCATCATAAACATGTATTACTATGATATGCACAGAATAAAAAATGTAATCCATGAAACACTAATAATAAGGGTTTCTAGAATGCTAAGCAAAGTTGTTTATATCCATAGCATATATGTTTGAAACAGACCAATAGTTAATTGTGAAATTATATGGTGCACATAAGAAGTTAAAATAAGTCATCAAATTAGTCTTCATTAAAGCATCAATAAAATTGTCTTGTCATTGATATTGTCAACAAGAGCCATGTTATGCAACATCTTTAATGTCTTGCTACTTGATATTGTTCTATGTTGCTATGTTTTGCTGCCTATATCCTGCATCACAAACAATTAGCATTATGTTTCTCACAATGTAGTTGTTACAATATGCTATCAAGGAATAAGAATTAAAATTGTAATACTGCAAGGTAAGCACCTATGCTAAGTTGTGAATGTTTTCTCAACTTGGTGGAGATTTCATGGCACTTCCTTCTGTGAAAATTCGTATGATGCAATTATCCATTGCAAGTGTGAATGTTCCTTGTAATTGAAACTTTTCTAACAAGAAGATTACTGCAGATATGTCTTTCTTGCAATTTTCAAATGGTATTGCAGGTAGCTGGGGGAAGTTGTTTCATAGTTGTTATTTGTGCAGATAACAATCCACAACTCCATATGTTGTTTAAATAGTGCATTGGAGAAAATGCATGTATTCAAATTTTATGTCAGTTGCACATGTTGTGCATCATGCAAGATCATTCTTTGATGTTTGTGTTAAAAAACCCTTTGTTTACATGATGTGCAAACTGGTTTATATGGGGGCAAGTGGAAATTTTTAGGCCTCAATGTTCTAGTCACCTGGAATGGTAATGTAGATGTAATTAGTGACAAATTACAAGAATGCAATTTCAAAAGTTTTTCACAAAACTTATAAACAACATCACAATAGTAGGGCACACATGACAAGTGATTTGAATCAAAAGCCTATACTATTATGTGAAATGTGAATGTTTTAGGGGTTTACTTCCATGCTTGAGGACTTAAGTGGTTCTAGGGAGGATTTTGTAGATGCATCATTGAGCTCATCAATGAAGCTGGATTGCGTTGTTTTCATTAGACTTGTGCCTTTTGCCCCAGAACGAACAATATTCCTGAACAATATGAAGGGGGTTTTTGTTGATGCTAGGATTAGTTTAAGTGTGGCATAGAGCTTTGCATGGATGGTGGAGACTATAACCTATAAAATATAGAATTGTTCGGATGGAAAATTCCAAGGAAAATTAGTTTAAGAATTCTATGGCACTAAACTAGATTAGAAATTGTATGTTCTAAAATACATACATTAATTTAATCAAAAGGAGACTGTTAAAATGTAAATATTGTTAATGCATAAAGGCATCCTATAAATAAGTACATTAACTGTGCAAAACATCTTACAGTAGCCAAATCATCATGGGACTCTCCATCTTTAACTTGCAACTCATATTGCATTGGCACTTGATGGTGACTAGTACCAATGCTAATTGTTCCAATAGAGTAGTTGTCGTCTGATTAGATGAGCTACGAGATGGTTGTGTCGGGAATCAGTCTACGTTCCTTACAAACTTTGACAATGGATTGAATGGTGCTTTGAGGGGTTAATACAAGGAATTATTCAGCATCTCCTCTTTCATATTGTGTTTTTTTCTAATGACAAAATTTGTGAAACACACACTTGTATGAGGCAATAAATATGGAAAAAATGTGTCAATTAGTTTGTTGTTAATATTTATAGTGATTATCATTTGGCCATGCCTGTCAACCAAATCAACATGCACAATTGTTTCTTTTGGTGGTGAGCCAGGAGTTTTGGTAATAGCAGGGCCATAAAATGGCTAAAATATCACCTTCAAATGCTAAAGCCGATTCTTTTGTGCATATGTCGAGTATGCTTGATGGCTGCACAGTTTCTGCCTTCAATCTATACATTGCAATTTGATCAATGACAAAAACTAAATGGGCACTTAAGCATACACAAAGTCAAGCTATACATGACACAAATGGGATACAACACTTGCCTCTTTTTTTCTTGTTTGTCATCTGATTGATCCATTTTGTGTTGTGTAGGAAATGTGGTTGGTGTCTTCTAAGTGTTTCTGGAAATATATGCAATGAGATATTTGTGTCAAGAACGGATTAAAACAAACTAAAAAGAAAGCATTAATGAGATCTAATATGGTTTTCAATTTTTTTGGTGTCAACTTTTAAGCATTTACCTGTTTGTAGATGGTCTAAATGTTATGTTGTAGGTTGGAAAATGTTAAAATATATGTTCTATGAACTAGTAATACATGTGCACCTTGTAGTCGTCAATTTAGAAATTTCATATCCATAGAATAAATATTTTATGGATCTGCTTCAAGCTAGTTTTGCGATGCATAACAATTTTGACTTTGTGATTTGTTTCTAATGAAGAAATGTTTGATGTGCAAAATTGTAGTAACATTTTGCATAATAACATACCTGTTTCAAAATAGTTGTTCAATCATTTGCAACAACATAATCATGTGATATATCTCCAACAGTATGATTGGTAGTGTTCTCTCCCAACAATAGCCAAAGTTGAAATCTGCATGGGTAGAAAACACAAGCAATGAGATACAAAGCTTATATCAACTACAGTGGAGAATATAAATGAGAAATCATATAGCACTTAACAAAAGTTATAGAATCAATTTAAAAAATTTGTATCCATAAATTAAATATTATCTGGATCTGTTTGAAGTTAGTTTTGCAATTCATAACAATCTTGATTTTCTAATTTGCTTGTAATGAAGAAATATATAGTGTGCAAAGGTTTTAGTAATATATATTATGCCAGAAATGGGGCTGTCGACTACTTCAGGATCATGAAGTTGGTTTTTCATGAGATCAAGGACCTTAGCTTAAAAAATAGGGTTGTTACTAGCAAGCTGGATGAGATGGAAGCTAAAGAGCTATCCCAAAATATTGTTGAGGTTTTGTGGACTGTGGAAGAGAAGAGGTTGATGGTTGAGTACCTTCAAAGAATTTTTGAGTGCACAGACAAGATGAAGAAGGATTATGAGAATAAGGTTAAGCATCTGGAAGGGGAAATTGGCAAAATTAGGGAAACTATGAAAACCATCATGGAGCATAGCCACAGAGTTGTGAAACAAAATGCTACTATTTTGAGCACAATTGTTGAGAAACTGGAAAATACCCATTAGGGGTCGCTGTTTGTGGACTTGGAAGCTAACAAGGATAAAAGAAAGAAAGAGGATTTTGGCCCTTCGAAGAGGACTAGAGCCAACTTGAAGAGAAAAATGGATTCTTCACCCCAGGAGATCCAGGATCTGAAAAAGGTGACCTAGGAGATGTGCAACCTTGAAGCTGAGGTTACTAAGACTTTAAATTCCTTAGGTTGGCTTTGGTTGTGCTTGGTGCTAGCTTCGTGCTGGCTTTTTGTTGGTTCTTGTTTGGTGGTTGTCCTTTTTTGTTTTTTCTATTTTGTAGCCTTCCTTTCTTTAGGTACTCTGATGGCTTTTTTTCTATGGTCTGTAAACTCTGTGGTTTTGGGTCCCTATAAAACCCATTTTTTTCGTTATCAAAAAATATTATGCATGATAATATACCTGTTTCAAAACAAGTATATACTCATTTGCAATAGCATAATCATGCAAGAACTTTACAAAAGCATGATTAGTAGCTCTCACTAGGAACAATAGCAAAGCTAAGATGTGCATAGGCAAAACTATGGAAAAATAAGTATCTTGATTAGAGGCACGACCAACATGAAGAACAATTAATCCAACAATTCTTTTATACTTACAAAAATTGCATGTTGGTTTCTTGTAGCAGCAAGAAGCAATGATAATAGCACGTTGCAAAGAGAATGTTGATAGTAAACATTTGCACTTGGAAAACTATATACTATGTTGTTCAAATGACTATATAATAGCATTTAAGTTGGTGTGAATACATGGCAACATGTGCCAAGAGATTAGAATTCTATTCACTGGGACTAGAACTAAAGTGATATTTCAAAGTGGTATGACTAATATGTATCTAGTATTGTGAACTTGATAGTAGCTACTTCGATGTTATATATCCAGAAGTGATCCAATAGACTGCCTGCATGTGTTGTTGGCTTGTCAATAATCAACGACAGTTTGTGTTGTTGCATAAATTCAAGAAGTGCTTTTGTTCTTGTGGATTGTAACATGTCAATGTTAAAGTCTCCAGCAATAATCAATTTTGAATTATGTGGCAATGAGGAAATATCGCTTTATATTAAATTAAGAAGATCATGAGTGGATGCATTTGGTGTCAAGTACAAATTTATGATGCACAGAGTAGTGTGCACATGCAATAGGTCAATGGTCATTGATTCTAAATATTTTGTCAAAAAATTGTGAAATTTTTGCACTAGAATTGTTTTCCTGCAGCATGTTGATAGGCCATGAATACCCCTTTCAGTATATCAATTGCATGTTTTTTCAAGGAAGCCAATGTGATCGAGCACATTGTGTTTGGTTTCTTGGAAGCAAAGGATAGTTGATTGGAGCATATCATGGTCATTAGCTATTTCGTGTGTATGCAAAGAGCACATGGTAAAATGACTTGCAGAGATAGAAAAAAGGCTATGGTGTACTTTCCACTATGTCGAGGCCATAAGGCGTTGCATTTCACTATTTACTTTTTTTAAGACTTTAAAATTTTGTTCTTGTAGTTTATGCATGAGATATAGTGACTCGATGTTTCTTACACATGACAAGGCAATGTACACAAGACCATGTTGATAGGCCTTACATGGTTCAAAAGCAACTACGTCCATTGTGAGACCTTGTGCTTTATGAATAGTTTGTGCACATGAAAGTTGCAAAGGAAATTGTGCTCGAGTGAGTATTTTTGTACCTATCTTGACTTTTCTAATGATTCTTGTTATAGGTGTTCAAGAAGGCATAATACAGTTTTTGTATAGACTTTACATTTTTTGTTGACACAATTTGATAATAGTGGAATCATTGAATTCTATCCAAAAAGTGTCTTCTTACTCAGTTGTATGCAATTTGAAGATGCCATATGCACCACTGACCAGTCCATCTTGTGTATCAATGTTGCCAGCAATCAATTCCACCAAAATTTCTTGCTTGAGCAAAATTGTGCTAGGAAATCATGATTTTTGAGGTTGAAATTGAATGCTATCAATCGTTGTGTCCTGTTTATCGATTGCCTCTAAAACATAAAGCTTTATTGATAAGCAATCTAGAATTTTTTTGTTGTACATGTTGACTGTTGTATTTCTATGAAACAAGTATGGGAATCGTGGATCATTTGGAGGTGTCTTATAGCACATTGCATTCAAGTAGCCAATGTCTTGATTGGTTTGTTGACCAATCCTAGCATGATTAAGTATGGAAATGAAGTGTTGATTTGTTTATCTAATTACACTATGCAATTCAAAGCACTTGACATTGTCGATCCAAAAGGTATATGGAATTTTCTCCTTATCTATTATTGGCTCTTTGAATATCCAAGTATCACATACAGGTTGTGCTTGGTAGAATTCACCACAAAATATGATGTCTATGTTTCCAAAAGGTGTTGTTGGTGTGTGTTTGATTTGACGAAGTCTTCTATCAATGTTGTAAAGCATTTTTTAACCAATCAATGACACTTCATCAATAAGAAGAATTTACAATTGCTCTAATTTTTTGCTTAAGGCATCAGTTGTGTTTGAATCCAGAGGTAGCATTTTTGAAGAATTGCATGGAAATTGGAAGAATGAATGTGCAGTAATTCCACCCACATTGAATGCAACTTTTCCTGTTGAAGCAACAATAATGCCTTTAGGCTTGAATGGATCACTATCTAGTTGTTTATCATAGAATCGGATCATTGCTTCAAAAATTGTTTTTGTTTTGAAGGTTTTGCCTGTGCCAGCTCCACCTATCAAGAAAAAGGACAATGGGAAACTAAATCTGCAACTTGAGTTTTTGTATTTCTTGCAACTCTTTGTATGATGATGCATTTGCATTTTGGAAAGGTTTGTATCAAGTAGCAATGAGTCACATGAAATATACTTTTCCACAAAGCTTTCTATTTCACTATTTGAGAAATTGCCATATACGGGTGCATCTTTTATCCATAGCAAAAATAACAAGCTCGTTGCCTTAGTTTTGGAATTCTGTAACAAAAGAATAGTCTGTGACTTGGCCAAAGAGCTTATGGTTTTTTAGCATCATTTTTCAGAATGCATTGACCCTATGGTTGAAATAACGACTACAAAGTATTGGATTCTTTCTAATTTCAAAATCCAAGTCCCTATCTTCTATAGTTTCATTATACTTGGATTGTTGTGAAATAGATATTTGGTGCAAAGCTTTGCACAATGTCTACCAAAATGCTCAACACTTGTTAATGTTACAATAAAATTTAGAGGTCCCAATTGTCTTATCATTGCAAATATTCTTTTTTTAGTGTTTTCTAGATAATCTGGCAAGGTCTGAATGCTTTTTAATGTTTTATAGCCCAATGGAGATCTTAATATTTTTTGAGCTTTGTTAGATTGCACACATCTTTTGCAAGCAATTTTTTACCTTTCAATTCAGTTTTCCGTATGCAAATCCATGCTAGTGAGGATACTTGGTGAATAATAATTTTAATAGCTTTAAAATATATATTTGTTATGTGTGTTGCAAAGTCATTGTCTTTATGCATAAGCTCCCATTTTGCTATTTTTTGGTATGTCAAATTTTTAGTAATGTCAGTTGGTTGAACCGAAATATAAAAACAAAGCTGGAAAGCTCATCTCCTCTACATACATGTCCTGGGAAATTCCAAGAGGTTTAAACCCTTCTGGTGGTGCAATTTCAATGATTGTTGTGTCAAGGTCTTTGATTGGCTCTGTTTCATTAAACCAATGTATAGTTGATTCAGTTATTGGTTCTTCATCATCTTCAGATGTGTCATCTTGCAAAATTTGTTTGCTTTTGTGTTGTCCTCTTTTCCAACAAGTCGTGCCACTCTCTATTTATAGAGATGTTCTCTTTTGTGTACAACAGTGTTTTGGATAGGGAAATTAAAGCATTCATGACTATAGCAGGTATAACATTACCTTGTGCATATGCATTATTGTATTCTAGCTTTCGCTTCAATCTAACTGCTACTATCATGGTTTCATTTGGTTACCTAGGCAATGCTTCTTGCACTTTATCAAAATCTACAAGAGCATTGATGATTGTCCCAAGCAAGCCATATTGTGCTCATTTATATCCCAATTTCCCGATATGTGCAAAAGCTATGTGAAAAGACACAAGCCTTTCCTCTAGAGTATTCAAAGAGTGAACAACATCTATTTGTGCATTTCATCTTATTCTTGAGGGCGAGGAAAAATATGGGATCTTACCATCTAATGTGGCTTTTATACATTGTTTGCAAATGGGTTGTCCTATTGCTATATTTTTTTCATCTATTTGAATAGAAAGCAAGGACAAAGCTTTTACAAGTGCAACATCAACTTTACAAATGTTGTGATGGAAATGAAGCATGTTGCAAAGAAATCATGGTTGAATGGGTGTGTCGTTTATCATTTGCAAGTATGAGTTAATAGATTTTTGGATTGTATTGTTCTTTGTGCATATGCATATTGCTTTTGTTGGTCGAAAAGTAGTGTTTGTCTTTTGGACCATAGAATATGCATATAGCCTATATTTTAATTTTGGAAAATGTAAAGCATAAGCCTTTTGTGCACTCCACATTTATTTTTTCAAAGAACGTAATGATTGTTGTTGTGTTGGATTTTGGCCAGGATCACATAATTGAATTTTACTTTGCATATGCAAATTGTAATGTGTTTGTGCACTGCACATTTTTTTTTAAAGAATGTAATGATTGTTGATACATTAGCTTTGGGGTAGTCTTGTAGGACTAAATTATTCTTGTGAGATTCATAGTGGATAGAATAGAACTGGATTATGTAGTCTGTGAGACATTTGTATGAGACACTTGTGCATTGCATATTTTCACTTTTAAGGAGTGTAATGTCTCATGTGATTTTAATTTTGTTTCAGTTAGTGTATGTATTGTTGTAGCTATTTGTTTTTTATGAGAACTAATTACATTGTTTGTTGTTTCTGATTCAAAAGTGCTTGTCATATGTTGAATATAAATTAGATCCTTGATATGGATGTTGTGAGTCAATTGTCCTTTTTGTTGAAGTGGTTCATAATGGCAATGCCTCGAGATGCTTGCAAAGCAAATTAAGTTCAATTTTTTCTTGGGCTTCATTCAATTAGAGTATGTTTTGGTCCTACGATATGGAGATGCTTTCCATATGTGTATTGTTGCAGTAAACATGTGGGACAACCATAGTACACAAAATTCAGACCCTTCAAGGCCACTTTGCACATATGGCATTCCAATCCTGGAAACCAATGATTGTATTTGCAACAGATGATTGTTGCTTCCTATGCTAGATTGATTGAAAGTGCCAAAACAAGCCAATGCATTTTTTTCAACTATCAATGCATTGGCCAATGACTACACCCTAAATAATCATAAAGCAACTGGATCAAATTGTTTAGCAAGAAAAAAGCTATAGCAGCAAACATGCTTTCACCACATGTAGTAGCAAATGTAGTCACTCTACAAAGTCCAAGTGTATCAAACACATTTGCTATTGTGTTCCAAATGTTGTCCAAGTTGCAATATGTGATTTACAAATTTGGTTGGATGTTTTGGATGCAATTGTATGTATTTAGTCGTGAAAACACAGATTCATAGTGGCCAACAGTAGAAATTGTATCATGGAAAAGAATTGATATTGCAGGATTACATGCATCCTTGTTGAAATGTAAGTACATTTTTTTGTATGTTAAAGACCAAATACATATTGGTATGTTTAGCTAGTATGCTAGGCATTTTAGACATAATATGTCACCCCAGAGCCCAATTTCACCTCTACCGTTGATCTTTGTGGCTGAAAGCCTCATTCTTCGTAGATATGTGTTTTTGTCATGTATATTATGCAATTTTGTTATCATTGCTTGGTTCAAATTAGTTTCATAGGAGCCTAAAGCTATAGTACAACAATTGTGAAGACAATCAAAGAAATGATCCACAAGACTGGTGCGTAGTTGTTTTGATGTATAATGGTAATGAAGCAAAACATGCATTGTGTCAAATAAGCAATCACCAACTTTGTAATTGAATGATTCAATTCGAAAACAATGTGCATAGTGGAGAGCTTCATTGATTGATGTGAAAGGTGCATACACACTTGGTTTGTAGGTTTCTACTACAATTGGTTGTTGTGACAGTTTTTATCTTTTAAGACAATTGATTGTAAGCATATTGCTAGATTTCATGTCAAAGGACAAAAAATACAAATTGTATTGACGCTATTTAGTACAGTAATTACTATAAAACAATGTGTCAAGCTTGAAACATTGAATACATAGAAAGAAGAATTGAATAGGCAATTACTAGCCACGATCAACAACAATGCAAAATTTGTAACTATAGCCTTTGGTTCACTACTATGCACTAAAAATCCTACAAGGCAAGAAAAAATTCTTAATATCAATTCATGTTACTAAAATGAAACTTGTTCTAGGACTATTGACCAAGGTAGTGGATATTTGAAAACAAGCAAAAGAGAAACAAGGATGATAATCTATTACTCACATTGATCAACAACAATTCAAAATGTGTGACGATATCATGCAATTGGAAATCCTATGTTGTCCAGACCCTTCAAAAAAGAAATCAAATAAATTGAGCAATAGCAAATGAATCAAGGAAAAACAAATAAACTAAGCAAAAGCAAATAAATTGATCATTTTTGGTATTAATCTTGTTATAGTTTTGAAATTCATGTATGGTTTGAGCTTAGATACATATATGTGTACATACATACATATGCATACACACACACACACATAGGAATTTACATACTTACATACATATATATATATATATATATATATATATATATATATATACATATGCATAAACATACATATGTGTATTAATGCAGTTGTGACCTTGGAATTTCTAAGCAATTTCTACTTTATGAATTTGTAAATAGCAGAAAATTTTCTGAGTAAAACAGTATTATGCTTCATCCGTTTGGTCCAAGAAACCAAAGGATAATGTGCAACATCCAAGAACAAAAGGATATTATGCTATATCTGTGTGTTGCAGCAAATGAAACTACGAAGTGCAATATGCAAGAAAATTATGTTTTCTCAATTCCTAAGGAGCAAAAATTTTGCAATGTCCAAGGAAATTCCACTATCCCAACATGTAACTAGCAACAATTTTCCAAGGTCCATGGAAACTATGCTCTACCAAATTCTTGCAACAAAATTGTATTTGCAAAATTACAGTTTCTCTTGCTACAATTAAAAACATAAGCGAAGCTTTCTAATACAGACATCGGTGACTGATTAGTAGTAACTAGAACAAAGTAGCTATGACCAACATCAATTCCTAGATAATCATAGAGATTTCCAATTCTGTGAGCCTAACCAATTTATATAGCTCCACTTTGTGAGCGTGAACACCATCCTGTCAAAGGTTTCTTCTCTATTGCACTTGACTCCTGTAGCAAAATAGGATCCATTACAAGTAATTGGAAGCAAATGATTGAGTCCTTTTAGGTATAATTATAAATATAAGTGAAATATTGATTGAAATATGGAGTTACCAACTACACCAAATATATTTGATGAATGGCACTATAATAATATACAAGCAAAATATAACAATAATGGATAAAGCACAAAGCAATACACTGGTTACAATTCTAAAACTCTAATGCTAATTGTACTTTGATTTAGATCGACGGAAAATATGGTTTTAGACTTATATTTACTAATAGTAACTAGAGCTTACCTTGCTCCAGTGCAATTGAATAAGCATTTGGGCTTTTTCCATCAATGATAACACCATCACAATTACATAGAGATCCATTGATGTCAAGTGTTTTCCTAAGGACCTGCACAAAAGCAAGAGAAGGAAAAAGTAGAAGGCTATAATTGCAAGGAATAGCATAGGAAAATAGACTTGATGCATGAATATAATTCTAATCTAGTAGGTTTTTTATATTTAACCAGAATAATATTCTTTCATAAAAAATAGGTTGTGATTGTTTAAATTAGGAATAAAAAATAGAGTCAACTTGTAAATTTAGAACACAACACCTCATAAATTTCATCTCCTATGTATTCACGTACATAGCAGATGATCCAAGTAACAATTGCCACCTGAAAACAATAAGGAACCTATCAATCTTAATAATAAATAGAAAATATGTATAACAATGCATTCCAATTTCCAACACTCAACATTAGCATGAGTTTTAGACAAGGCATGTGAAATACTATGAACAACACCACCTATCCACATAAACATTTGCGGTCAAGGCACGTGTATAGCAAAAAAACATTAGAAATAAATAAGCGTATCACAATTTTCTATGCAACAATGAGATACTCGCTATATTTTGTGGAATCATTTTATCAATAGGAAATTTTGGCCTTTTTTGCAACTTTCTCATTGGATGTTGGCATTTTCTCATTGTGCCCATGCCTATTAATGCATTCATCAAAAATCGTGTTGGTAATGTTTATTGTTCGCCATGTCAATGTTTCCAGGATTATTTTATTAAAAGGAAATTTTGGCCTTTTCTTTGCAATTTTCTCATTGGTTGTTGCCATTTTCCTCGTGGTTTTGCGTTTTTTTAATTAATTAAATTATTCTAATTAATTTAACCAATTCTTGATGTTTTGTTGCTATTGAAAATATTTCATGACTTTGTAGTATTCTTTGATATAGTCATGCCTTCTCACCCTGTGTTTCTATCGACATGTGGCATTTTAACGAGGGAATTATGCATTTACTATTTGCTAATTTTCATTTATTGTGAATAGACTGAAGTGCAGGCGTCATTAATGGCTTATGGTGTGAAGTTTTAAGTCTGTCGAACAAAGGATTATTGGTGTTTTTAATTCATTTTCTTAGATTACATGCATGATGTACATGCATCAAAACATCCACGGTACATCAAACATATCTTGAATAGATAGACATCTTTCAATGTCTATCACTATTTCATGAACACGCAATTAATTTGGATTGAAAAAATACAAAACCATGACTGAAATATCAAAAGCCAATGAGGAAATTGCAAAAATAGAGATTAACCCATAAAAACACTCATCAATAAGGGACAACAGAGATCAAACCATTGCAAAAATGTAAAAAATGATAGAGAGGGTGAAATTTGTGTCTGTTGAGAGAGTTTGTGTCTATCATATTGGAAGTGAAAAATGAGGCATTTATAAGTTCCTATATCTTTTACAGTGTCGTTTTATAGTTTTTTACATCTCTACCTTTTATGGGTTAATGTCTATTGTTTGTTGTTCTCTATATTTTATGGGTTAATGTCTACTCTTCCCTATCTTTGAGTGCTTTTATGGGTTAGTTTCTATTATTGAGTTAAAGAACTAACACCATAATTCATTTATGTTGACTACTTTGTTGGCCACGATTAAGAATGGAACTAATCTTTTCTCTGCACACATGCATGCCAAGTGCACTTCAATCTTTTAAATGAAAATGAAAATTAGGCCTGCACAAGTGCAAAATGTCTCTGTATAAAATTATTTCATCAAATGGTAATGTTTCCTTACTATTGGAAATATTTCATGGCTTTGAAATGTTCTTTGATATAGTCGTGTCTTGGCACCGAGTGTTTTTTCAATATGTAGCATTTTAACAAGGACATTTAGCACTTGCTAGTCCCTAATTTTCAATTATTGTCAATAGAGTGAAGTGCAGTCATCATTAATGGATTCTAGTGTCAAGTTTTAAGACTGTTGAGAAAAAA
Source organism: Sequoia sempervirens (assembly GCA_007258455.2). Taxonomy (NCBI): domain Eukaryota; kingdom Viridiplantae; phylum Streptophyta; class Pinopsida; order Cupressales; family Cupressaceae; genus Sequoia; species Sequoia sempervirens. Next base: position 8,308 of record VDFB02307578.1, on the reverse strand, counting down.
GGATTATTTGCATTGCTTATTCATTTGCACAAATTATTTGATGATAGTGAAATCTGTCAAAAAAGGAGGCATTTATAATTTCCTAAATCTTTTACACTATATTTTTTGTGTTGTTTATTCATTTGCTCATATTGTTTGATGAGGTTAAAAGCTCTGTTCATTGAGAGGGTCTATATCTATCATGTTGGAAGCAACAAACAACGCGTTTGAAAGTTGCTATATCTTTTACACTACCATTTCATATTTTTTTATGTTCCTCTAATGGGTTAATCTTTGTTCTTCCTTATCATTGAATGCTTTTATGGATTGATGTATGTTGTTCAGTTAAAGACTTAACACCATAATTCATAAATTTTGAGTTCTCTGTTGGCCACCATTAATAATGCAAGTAATCTTTTGTCTGCAACGCATGCATGCCAGTCGTACTTCAATCTATCAAATGAAAATCAGGTCTAGATAAGTGCAAAATCTATCAGTGTAAAATCTGCAATATTTCATCAATACACAATGTTTTTTGTCAGGGAAATCCTATTCTTCAATGAGATTACTGTTAGCTCTAATGATTTGCACCCAGGCTGAGATCAAATATAGCCAATCATGAGTAACACGGGAATTTTTCTAGGGTTGTGGGTGACCCTGTAACAGAAAAATACTTCCAGAAAAGTTGGCTCTTATTGATTTTTACCTAAAACTACTTGTCTTTTGAGGGGAAAAAGGTAAGAAACACATAATACTGAAAATGAAAATTGAAACTTTGATATAATGATGAACTACCCAAAACCGACTAATGGCATGCAAACATGATTCTGTTTCACTTTGAGTTAATAGATTAGCAGGAAATCTACACAACCCATCTTTGTATATCATTTACAAAAAAGTGATTTATGAGAAGGTACTAACACAAGACTCTTAGAAAGAAAGGAATATATTTCATAACTTAAACCTTGAATTGCTTACACAACTCATAATGTGTAAAAATGGATATTTTCTTACAAGAAAGGTACCTTTCTAAAGAATACAAAAATACAGGGAAAAATTCAAAATTTCACAAGTATACTGATCAACTTCAAAGGACATGTACACTAACAAGTAAGTGATGAGAAAGTAGACTGAATCAATTATAAATTTCTCAAGGAACTTATAGTTTGCATGAAAGCATGAGTTACAAAATTACACTGAAAACTGAGGATGAACCATCTCCAGAACTCAGCCAATTCAGAACTCACTTACAATAATAAGAAAAATGACTAAATAAGCAAGCTTTGAATGAAGTCCCGTCAAAATAGGAATAGAAACTTCTTTTCCTCGGATGGCCTACAAAAGCCAAAAATATAGCTACCAGATTTGCTCCAAAAGGCTTTCAAGAAGGTTGAAAAGGTCAATTCCATCATAACAAACATGGAGGCACAACAAACTGATGCCTATATGCTCTCCAAAGCAATAAAAGCTCCTATATTCATTCTAAATGTCTCTCAAAAGGAAAAAACTTCCCTCCCTTTTGGTAAGTCATTAATACAAACTCATCCCAACTTCCTTTGAAAGAAGTGTTTCCTCACCTTTTGAAAGAAATACTTAAGTTTAAGTGAAAATGACTCATAAAAAACTTAAGTATTCTACAATGAAAATAATGTAAAGGCCTACTTTGTAGTCGGCATACTTATGAAACAAAAAGGCATCTATCTCCCTTCATATGACTTAGTCAAAACAGACAAGTCTCTCCAAGTCAAGAATAATTGAGTGTGCTAGAGTGACAAGGCAAAGGTCAAGCTGACCACATCATATTAGTTGATATGTTTATGAATTAAAATGATTGGAAAAAAAACAACTTTTATCGACCTTCTAGAAATCTAGGGTTTCAACCCTAAGGGAAAAATCTTCCTAAACACTCAAAAGCATTTTCATTTTGCATTGTAACTTTGGAAGACTCGAGCCATTATGAGGGCGCCGCCATGGAAGAATTCTGAGCTGAGTTTTGAACTCGAAAATCTTTGTTGAAACTTCGAGCTAGGTAAGTCAAAGCTTGCATTTCCTCTATATCTTACTTTTAATGTGGATTTTTGTTACTTGAAGCTCTTCTTGGGAACTAAAAAATGCTTGTTTTCCCTCCTTTTTTGTATTGCAAGAAATGATGAAATTATGTACATTATCTTGATTATTATAGCTTTATTACTATTTTTTAATCATGGTTGTGACAGTATTTTTCTCCACAGGTTGTGATTGGTTGAAAAATCCCATGGCATCATCATTCTGGCTTTATTGGGTTTTGATTTCATGTTCTCTTTGTTTATTGAGCCCTCTGTAAATACAAGGTACTGCCAATGGTTTGTGAAAGAATGAATTCAATACATTTGCGAATAGTTGTTCTCATGCGTTCCTTTGTATTTATTTTCATTAAATCTAGTAGCTATAGCTTTTACTTGCAAATTTCTCTTCTTTTCCTTCTCTATATGCACATAGGTCGTGAGCCTTCAAAATCTGCACCTGGGTATACATTTTCATTTTGAAACCCTTTTTCTCTTCTATGGCCGTTATGTATACTTCTCAATGGATTTTTAAAATGAATTTCTATCAGAAGCTTTTAGACAGTAAGATCTCAGCTGACCTGGGTAAATGACGTTTACCATTTTGTTGCATTTTTTTTCAAACTGTAGATGCAAAAAACATCTATGATTATTCATATTGTGTCTTCCACCGCTTTTCTTGATTTCATTCATTTTTGCATATACTCACATTGCACATGCTATACATTATTTGCATTTTACTTTCAATTTGTAATATAGAAAATGAAAGCCCCTTTGCATATCTTCTTGCCTCCTCTAAGTAAAACTCAAAAATACTGCATCCTTACCATTTTTTATGCACAAGTATTCGAGGGCTTTTGTGTGGCATAGGAAACATTTACTTTTTTCTGTAGATTTCACTATGGCTGAGGATTGCTGGGTTGCTGAGGGAACTTGCATTTTCTCTACAAAATACTTTCATTTATTGCATACATGTTCACCAGAGCATTACCAACCATGAAAATTCCCCTCCCATCATATGCATTTACTATCTTGACATGTCCATCCTCATATGTGCTAAATCCAGCTGCCACAGTCCCTTTGACAATTTCCACACCCTTCCCTTGATAATAACCCTCATAGAAAGCAGCTATGTCTGCAGTAAAAGACGAGGCATGCACAATGGCTCAGGGTACACCATTTTAACCTTATACTTGTTAATTCTTAAGACTGCAACCAGTTCAAGACTGATATATACTCCACCAACCACCACAATTGACCCTTCCTTTTTTATTTTAGTGTTGCCACCAAAGTGCCATCTTTATCTATCTCTCTCAGATAATGGATGCCCTTGGAATTAGCTCCCTGAACATCAAAGTCTAATAACTTGATAACAATGGTACCAGTAGCAATGATCAAGAATCCGTATTTAAATGCTTTCCCTTCTACACTAGTAAGAGTTTTGGAGGTGAGATCAACTTTCACCACCTCAGTACTAAGTATCAGTTCTATGCCTTTCTCTTAATACCATTCTGGGAGCTGCCCCTTTCCTCTACTGCCAACACAGACATGGAAACCTGGTAGTCGTGTTGCCCCTCACAAATAAATGTTCTAAAAAAAACAAAAAGCTAATTTCTATGTTTTTATTCCAGCTTTCCAGGAAAACATGTATTCCTTTTAAAATGACTGCTTGTTGGCTCATTTTTCCTTTCAGGTGAAAACTGTCTACTTTGCTTTGTTAAAAATTTAGACTATCTGGAAATGGAAATTTCATTTGTAAAATTCTTGGGGTATCTTTGACAAGCCATTATGAACCCATGAACGATCACATTATATGAAACAACCCATATCTTTATTGATGGAGATAATCAACATGCTTTCTTGTCATTTTGATCATAAGACAATCAACATCCTTGCCCCACTGGAACTTGGAATAAAATAAATTAACTTGGTCACCATTGTCCTTTAGACCAAGTGCATTATCTTCATGCATATCTCCCTTATTAGCCCAATAAAGTTTCACATAGAACTTACAGTCACAGCCATCTCAATGTGGTTTCCTGTCAATATTGATGATTTTTTGCATCATACCATGCCTTTTCTTCTATGGCCACGACCTTGAGGATTTTCCCTGCTTTCAAAGCTTGATATGCCCATGATCATACTTGAATTATTATTCTTCATCCATTTGTCTGTACGTTCTTGTTGTCTTTGGAGATCTACAGGCCTGATCTTTGATCATTTGGATCATGATGAACTAACTTCATTGTTGCCTATGATCTGTTATATGAATCCTCCTTCATAGGCCTGTCACTTATGCCTCTGCTCCTATTCCAACACATTGTAGCATTGATTCAATGACTCTTAACTTTTCTAGTTGTGGCTTTCTTATACTTTCAAATTGTCCTTCATGAACAGCTGAAAGAAAAAACATAATTTGCACTATTTTCTGTATGCCAAATGATTGAAACCCTTGAATAAACATGCTATTCTATAATCAGTCATATATTTTATTATACATTCCCTATGATGTTTTCTTTCAACAAGAATGATATTTAAACATATCAGCAATAAACAATGTGAAGCATGATGAAAATTAGGCATTTATGTATGCCTGTTTACTACCACTGCATAATCATGATGATGTGATGAAAACTTGAATGAGCTCATTGTTTGATAATTTAGCACGTCGAGCTCAACCTTTGTGGGAGCCTCATTTTAACCCACGTGCTGAGACTTGATAAAACAAGAACATTGATTTCCTTGTATCTGCACATGAAACAAACAGTTAGAAAAAACATGACATGTTTTAGATGTATTTGATCATTCTTTTCTCTCTCTTTTCTGAACATGAGTGACTTATAGCTTGTCTAATGCATGCAAAGGATAGTCTATACATTGGTGGGTGGATGAGTATGTAGGGTTGGAGACTGTCATTGTTTAGAGCTCTGCTCTAACCATTGCAATTCTTTCAGATGTAGGATATGAAGACTGATAGCTACAGAGGACACAAAACAAGCAACCTGGAGCTGAGGATCATGCAGGACGATGGACTTAAATCAGTCATCAGGAAATGAATGGCCTCTCTCTCTATATATGCATCTTAATTTTTTCAATCCATTCTTGTATATATTGCATTATATGCACATTGGACAAGCTATATCTCACGGCTTGTGTGAGATAGATTTTAACTTTTGAATCAATAAAGACTTTCTTTCAGCAATATTTGTGTAAATATTTTCAATATTGTATACATTTGTATAAATGCAACAATCCATTACTTAAAATAAAAGCTTCTTGATTCTTATGTTTATACACCTAAATGCAATATAGGAAAGACTAATATGAAATGCACCTCATTTTTTGGTTTACAAACACTTAAAACTCACTCAACTTGATCTGAAATAAAAATGAGTAACATCTCTGGTGACATCTGCTGCATGTTTGCCTGCTAAACACTAGGACCAGTTGCCTAATTTTTCCATTGGGCATGGAGTCACTCAGAAACTCATACTAGGTCTGAAAACAACTTGCTTCAATGTTGTAACTCAATCATGAAAACTCAGAACTCCCTGATTTTTATTGAAAAACAAAACAACACCAGAAAAACTAACTAGTTGTGTAGAAAAGCACTTAGGGAAACTGGAAACAACAACTAATCTAAGGTGAAGTAGCACTTATTGAAAACATGAAATGCTAAATTGACTAAAATGATATAGATCAAACCTCAAAGCAGTGCTTAAGGTGTATCCCATTGACTGGGATAGGCAAGATTTCACCATCCATCTTGGACAACTAGAATGCATTATGCTCCTTGCATTATGTGATGATAAATGGACCACTCTAGAAGCTATCAAACTTGGTATGCTTCCCAGGTTTGCTTTTTAACTCATCCCATTTTAATACAATGTCACCTTCTCTGAAAACTCTAGCAGTTGCCCTTTTGTCAAAAACTCTTTTGGTTTGGAGTTGATGATACTCCAAAGACTTCATGGCTTTGTCTCTAGTCTCTTATAGCTCCATGAGCTGAGTAAATCTAACTGCTAAAGGATCTTGTTCTTCAAACATTTCCAACTGATGCATTAAATCAAGAGCTGGTAGCTCTACAGATATAGGCAGTATGGCTTCCTTACCATAAACCAACATATATGGAGAATTTCCAATAGACCTTTTAGGAGTTATCCTATCTACCCATAAGGCATATTTCAGCTTGGTTTTCCAAGCTCTCTGATTGTCCTCCATTGTTCGTTTAATGATTCTAATCAAGTTCGTATTAGTGCTCTTAGCTAAACCATTACCCTGAGGGTAATAATTTGATGAAGTGTTCAAATATATACCATTTTTCATTGCCCAATCAGCCACTTTGATTCCCACAAATGCCAAGGAATTATCTGAAATGATGGAGTCTGGAACTCAAAATCTGGTTATTATCTCATCATAGAAATTTAATACAGAGGTTTCATTGGCTTCCTTTAGGGCTACTGCCTTTGTCCATCTTGTAAAATAGTCTATAGCAGTAAGTACCTGTATATGCATAAAATTGGTCATATTTAATTATTCGTGACATTTAATTAAATATTTATTATTTAATTAATTCCTCTAAAAGTTTTCTACACGTAATTAAATTTAATCAATTTAATTATTCATTCATTTTATTCTCCCACCATAATTAAATAAATCTATTTTATTTAATTATTCCACATATCTACTTGATTAAATTAAATAAATATATTTTATTTATTTAAGTTAATTATCATCTTTTGAATTTAATTAAATCTTTTTAATTAAATTTAAATATCTCTTTTCTTTCTATTTTAAAACTTTCCTTTAATTAATTAAATACTTTTATTTAATTAATGTCATTCTTTCAAATTTAATTAAATATTTTATTTAATTAAAGATCTCCTGCTTTCTTCAAATCATAATTAGATATTTTGTTTAATTATGAAATCTTCTTATTTCCTCAAAATCTTAAATAAATACTTATTTAGTTAAGAAAAATCAACATGCACTCATAAATAAATAATTGAATTAGATAATTCATTATTTATCTTATCATAATCTTTCCATTTTTCTTCTAAAAAGATGATTTTTAAATCATCTCATCTTATCTCTTCCATTAAAATGGAAAAATCTTGCTTTATTCGTTTTCTTCTATTTTCTCTTCAATCTCATCTATCTTCAATCGTTTGATCTGTCAGGAATTATCACAGCCGTTGACTAACCCAGCCAATCGAAATCTTTGAAAAACTCTATAAATACACGTGCAAATCCAAGTATTGGTTACAACACAGGACGAACACAACATACGCTTGCATTCTTGCATTTTTAGTATTTTCAGCAATATTCTCATCATAGCATAATCTTGCATTTAGCATAGTATGCATTTTTAATCTCATTCTTCAGTAGCCTACTTCGTTGAGCTGGGCATTCCAAATCTGAGAGCAACTTGAGCAAAGATGAAACGCTGGAGATAGAGAGCAATAAGACGACTTTGGAGAGGTTGCCATAAAACAGTTTGCTTATTTATGTTTTTCTTTCAGTTTCTTTGATTTAATGTTTTATTGATTGTGTTGTTATTGATTAGATTGATCATATTTTCATACACACATAAAATGGCGCCCACCGTGGGGCCTATGCCCCGATTTTAATATTTTCTTGCAGAGTTTTCTGGCAGGTTTCTACGTTTTGAGTTCGGCATTCAGAAAAATTCCGCGTTTTAGCGCATCCGAGACTTTCTGCGGCGCTTTTGGGACTGTAATTTATTTCTATTTTCGCAGGTAGTCTAGCGCATTTGGGGACTATTTTGGCGCTTCTGAGAGTTCTTTTAGCGCATACGAGGGACAAAATAGCGCATTTAGTCCATTTCATCTTAGAGTTAAATTTGTGTTTATTAAAATGGGGCATTTAATGACTGTTTTAGTGCTTTTAAGGTATGATTGAGTGCATTAGTTGTCTGTTTCTACGCATCTCAGGTCCATTTGTCTATAGTTCTGTGTTCTTTTAGCGCTTTTAAGGATTGTTTTGGCACATTTAGGAAATTTTTGTGGCGCATCTAAGGTATGTTTTAGCGCTTATAAGTTCTGTTTCGGCGCATTTAAAGTCTGTTTGAGCACATCTAAGGTCTGTTTTAACGCTTATAATTTATGTTTCTCCGCATTTAAGGTATGTTTCTGCGCATCTGGTTGTAACACAAAAAAATAGAATTTTGAGTCTGACGCCTTCCACAGACAGAATTTTCTCTGGTTAAAAAGAAGCAATCCTAGGATAGTCATGTCTAGATAAAAACTGATCAATCCTAGGATAGG
>VDFB02307574.1:0-46946 GCA_007258455.2 Sequoia sempervirens | reverse complement strand
TACCCATTTTGGAGAGCTATAGTGATGTCACTCCTTGGTCCTTTGATCTATATCTTCTTACTATTATAGTTAAATTGAGTTGTATCTAAATAGAGTTAGAGATGTGTATGCATATGCATTGATTGGTGTTTATAAAATACTCATGTACACATTTATTATTATTTTTAGAACATTCAAGTATGCTTTACTTGGTGATTGAAGTATGGGATGAATGTGTATTCTCATTGCATGTATTAGTGGTTTTTTCCATTTCACTTATTTTTAATTGGTTTTATCACCAATCCCTTAGTTGTGATTGATGGTTTCTATCATTCTCATTATATTTAAATTGGTGTTTATAATTATTCCTATTTTATGTCAGTAGTTGGTCTAGTTACTAGAATGTGCATGCTTATTAGATGTATTTTGTATGATGTGTTATTGGGTAAAAGTACAAAGTTGTGTCACACTTTTATAAAGGAAACAACCAACACTGATCCAACATTTAGAATTGAATCACTAAAAAGTGGCATCTATGTTTTGAATTTTGAAATGAAGTAAACTAATAAAATGTGTATTTTATAGTATATTTTGTGTTTATATATATATTTTTTATATGATTTTTTTTTTGAATATATAAAAATTGACATGCTATAATGTACTTGCTAATAAAATATCGAAAAATGAGATTACATGATATGTTGATCTCTATATAGTAAATTTTATCTTTTTTCCTTCAATTTTTTTTTGTGTATTTATAACTTGGAACTTTAGTTCATGGATATATATTTTTCCAATTTTTGTAAATATATATTTTTAAATAAATATTAAAATGTGTGTGTATTGAAAGATAGTTTTGTTTATATTGGAAAAATAGGTTTTGAAGGGACTCGAAACCCTTTACAATACTTTAGACCAAAAATTTGCTATAATAGAAAAACACAATAAACCATCAGCCAAAAAAAATTACCCAGCAGGGTATGTGCAGGATCATGATGGACCAAAAAGTGGCAATATGATGGGTATGTGGCTGACGACTATTTGTTAACCCAAAATTAATGAAATGAAAAGGGTTTTTAAAGGAGATTCTCAGCTTTCCACCAATATAAATTATGCTTTAATTTGAATTAAATAAGTAATTATTATTCATTTTCTATTCAAATTACTACTAAGATTGATAGGCTGATTGGAAAATATCTATAGCTTTCAAACGGTATCACATTTTTTGAATCCAAAACATGTGTCACATTTTATTATTCACATACTATAGGATTAGAAAAAGAAAAATTGAATTTCATGAATTTTTTACTAAGTTAAGGTGGTCAGACATATGATTTTTTATATTTTTTTAAAAGTTGTAATAAGAAATTCATAATTAATTATTTACTCAGAAAAAATTTATAAAAAATATGCATCACATTGGGGCATGAGTCCTTTACTTATATATAAAATATTATAAAAAAATATTATCATTTTATTGTGGTTAGGGTGGTCAGACAGACACCTACTTCTTATTTTTTCCCTGAAATTTAAGTACCAGTGCATTGAAATTTCAAATTTTCACCAAATAGATTTTTTTTAAAACAAACCTATTAGTTTAGAAACTACATTCAATTTTCTACAGATTCTATTCTTGTATATTTTTGAAATAATATAGATAACTTATTCAAATTTTTACGTCAAGTTGTGTAACTCTGATTTTTCTAATTTTTTTGCCACTTAAGGGCCTGCTTTTTCCATGATGATCCTGCACATACCTAGCAGTAGAAAAGCAAAAATAGAAAAAACAATAGAAAACACGAAATCTATTTCATATTTTTCAAGGTGTTTGCCACCTCGATCTCCTAGTTGTAGTGCAGGTTCACCATGTCCATTAGCTCTTTCTTCTCTTCCTCGAAGGACTTTCTAAGGTTCCCCCTTTTTCGAGTACATGAGCCTTTAGCCTCATCTTTAGCGGTCTTCTTCCCCTTACCTTTAGAGGTTTGGTCATTCTCAAGCATATCTATAAAGTACATCTAATCCTCCTTGAGTTGACTAATCTTACCAAATAGAACCTTCAGGGACTTCACACTACTTTTAACCAAGCTATGGCTTACCTGTAGAAACTTCTTGATAGCCTCACTTGTTTCCTTTATCCTTCCATCCATTTTTCTAAGGACACTCTCACACTGGGCTTTAAAATCAGAGAAGGAACATTCCAAGTCAACCAACCTCTTAATGAGAAGATTTGATGAAGAGCCCTTCTGCTAGTTTTTCATATTCTCCTTCAAGCCCCTGATTTTGATATTGACCTTGTTAAATTCCTGCAACACCCATTTAGCGAGCTTAAAGGTGCAAGTGGCACCCAACCGAGCCATATCCAATAGTTCAAACATGGAGGTATTATCATCATTCAAATAAGAAAAATCCTTAGAAAGAGGATTAACCTTCAATGGCTCTAGCTTCCTAAGGTTAGGATTCACACCAACATCCTCACTCATAGTTTTCTCAACTGAGGCCTCCTCATTGCTAAGAACCCCATCACCCACCCCACGAGGAGAAGTATGCCAAATAGGGGAGTCATCAATAACAACATTAGTGTCCACCACATCCTTTACTTGTTCCTATTCCAGAGTAACCTTCTTACCCTTCCTACCACCTTTTGAACCCTACTTCTTTAAATTAGCAATCATTTTGGAAGCCCTACGTGGATTATCCTTCACCACATCAACCCTAGCCTCCATAGATTGGTCCTTCTCCTTACTACTAGACGTGCTAGAACCTACCTCATGATGCTCAACATTCTCCTTGGACATAGATGCGAACCACCATAACTAATATCAACATCTTCCCCATCAGGCAGGGACCCACGAGAATTCGAGTTCTGAAAAACTAAATTCTTGGTAGGGCCCTTCTTCATTAAATTCCCCTTCTTTCTCTTTTTAGAGGAAGCTTCCATGGGGGACGAGGAGAAGTTTTTGAAACATGTGTAGAAGTTGTTGAAACAACAAGTTTTTAAAATTACTTTTTATTTTTTGGTAATTTGGCCTCAAAGTGGTGCTACATATGCATTTAGCCAACAATTTTAGTTAGAAAAGTTGTGTACATATCTAACTTATCTAGAATGAATCTTATTAGATAATATGTTTGACCAAAATTAATTTTTAGTTAGAAATACTAAAATTCACTTGTGTTCATAAGTTTGCCAAAAGTGTGACACAATTTTGTACTTTTACCCTATTGTTTCATACACATCTTATTTTTCATCCATATATATGATTGCTCAATCATTCACCTCTTATTTTAGAGCTATGGGCTTAAAGGTTGTGTGTGTGGTATTAATTACTATCAAGTTTGGTTGGATTGTTAGTGATTCTTAAGAGATAAAATAATGTTCTCTTGATTCTTGTGTTATATATTTATATTGATGCATTGTTGAGAAATGTATAATTGAGGAAATTTATAATCATATGGTTTAAGATGTATAAGTGCTATGAAATATTATATAAAATATCTTCATATGGGATGGAAGTAAAACATATTCATCTTACATAGACCATTGTATGGGTTGAACTAGTATCTTTATTTGCAATGAAATTTTAGGATGTGAGAAGTCCTAATTTTAGGATGTGTAGATTTAGTTTAATTTTAAATTGAAATAAAACTTATGGATAATATTTTTCAATCATTTTGATGCTTTACTAAGTTAGAGTTTTTGGTGGAATGATTGTTACACTCAACTATAGAGATTAGGAGTTATTATTATTCTTATGTTTCTTGTTGCTTTGAAAGAAAGAAACATTTATTTATTTATAAGTAGTAATTTGGTTAAATACGCATTTACGATATATATGGGTTTTGATCATTTTATATTAAGGATTATTAATTTTAAAACTCAATGGTTTTATTCATATTATAATAGAAATTTAAACAAGGATGTTACAACATGTTTGGCATTAGAGAATTTTGGCTTGCATTGGTCTAGCCATGCTTTAGCCTTTAAAATATAATTCTTTTCCTTGTTTTAAATGTTAAAAATTTAGTTTTATGGGTTAATTATGATAATAGGATTTTAGAGGAACTCTTTGACACCTTCAATATCAAATTTGGAGTTAAAAACATGAACCTCTTATTCTTGTTTTAGTTCTCCCCTACTTAGTTCACCTATTTTGATAGAAAGGGGTAAATATCATCTACCATGGGGTAATTTTTGTTAGATGTGTGAAATATTATAGAAGGGAAAAATGCTATAGTAAATAATAATGACCTTTTTAGAAAAATTTTCTAAATCAACGTTGAACCTTGGGGTTTACCATAACTTCTTGTATACTTATTTTGGATAATTTTTATGTCCTTAGTTATTTTTTTATTATTTTCATAATTCATGTATCAAGTGGAAATGAACCTATAATCTTTTTCAAGATTGTTGGTGCAAAGCACCCACGAGCATCTACAAACCAAGAGAAACCTTCACAAATGAGAGAAGCAACACGATTAGAACACTAATCAACTTACAGGTGCCAATAGTCTGAAGAACACTGATTAACTAAGGATGAAAGTTTTCCTCCACAAAATAGGAATGCAAGAGTGTCTATATGGTAATTTCTCCATCTCACCGAAATGCATGGGTAACCAACCACTACATCTTCCTAGTACATAGGAACAAATACTAGATACATAGCTCACTCCAAAGTGAAACCAAGGAAGCATTAGCACAAACAGTATAATACCCCCCATAATGTTGACTTGGGAGAGGCATGAAAGATCCACTAAAACTTTGTGTATGACCATGTAGTGCATGAAGGAGAAGAAACATCTGAAAGTGCACAAGAAAGTATCTACCATTGAAAAAGGGTGTGCAAAAACAAATCACACATGCATGAGGCAAGAGTCACATGAATTCTTGTTGTCTTGGAGGGATTTTCACTTGAAAAAGGTGTGATGGAAAATAACAAAGTCACTACACAACCCCCCATGACACTTTATAATACAGTGTGAGTACAAAATGTGGCACAACCTTATATGCAAAATCCCCAAAATACATGTACAATAGTGTAGCACTTTATCTCAGTGCATTTAAATATAAGGAATTTCTTACAAATGATGCTCAAAAAGGAAAAAATACTAGAAATACATATAAAGCAACCTGAATGAAGCTATCCCATGCAACCAAAAAGATTCCAAGTGCCAAAATATCTAAGTAATTAACTAGAGTGTTAAAACAAAAAAATCTGAATTAATCATACTAGGGGCCAAATTTGGAAAAAGTGCATGAGTAACTCTAAAGATCTTGGGGACACCTTTCCAATGCTGCATGAATGACGAAAAAATGAAGGAATGGAGCAAAATTTATGAGCTTGGGAGTGAACAATGAATATTCAAGACTTCAATGAGAAATAAATGCATCTAAATAGCAATTTTTTTGAAAATCACCTGTACCATTGGAAAATACACATCGCCAACTTTTTGACAATATTTCGTTTGCAAAATTTTTCCATCTAGATCAAAAGTTATGCAAAAATGAAAAAAAAGGACTAAAAAAAGGCACTTCAAACTAAGCAGGTGCAAAATTTGGTGGGGCCCATTGCCTAATCTCCAAGCCAACACCAAGCAAGCAAACTCCACCAAGCACAAGTTAGAAACATACTAATCACCAATCACCAAACGCAAAAGACAACCTTTTTGCAACCTGTGAGACTAGCTCACAACAAGAAAATGGAATAATAGGCTATTGAAATAGCAAAAAATGCATCACTCCACCAATATGGGATTAAAGTTTCACAGCCAAGTTAAAAAACTAGTGAAATTTTTTTACCCAACAAGAAAAATGGAAACCGTAAGTAAACTTCTTTTGGATTCACTCGCTAATGAGACTCATACATATTATGATGGAAATCAATATCCACTGCAACCTGGTGTCCTTTGTGACTACCACAAAATGATGCCTCCAATCTACAAGAAGAATCACACCAAAAAATAAGGTTATCACATCTGGAATGAAGAAATCACATCCACACATAAATTGTGGCCACCAAATTCAATCATATCTTGGTATGTTAAATACTACACAGGAGATATGTCTTTCCAACGAACCTCCATGCCAAACATAGGTTTGAATGCATAAGGGAAATCACGGCTTGTTTGAAGAGAAAAATTTTCCCAACAATACGGGGGGTGGTGCTAAAGGAGAGAAATGAGGCCTGAAAATTGTGCCTCCTATTCAAACCATTATGCTACCTTACTCCATCGTGGTTTTCTCTCAACAGACAAAATTAAGTAAGCAAATGGAAGAATCACTGCACCTAAGAAATGATTTGTGGTCTTCTTTGTGAGAAAATCATGCCAGAATAGAGGAGGTAAAGTGCCCAAATCTTCATGCCACCAACACAAAAGATCAACATAGCTTAGGTGAAGGATCAAAACTAGTATTTAAAACAATGACCAACAAATGATACAAATCATAGTCCTAAGATAGAATTGTGCCCTTCAAAAAGGGAAAATGCATATACAAATTACCAAAACACCTTCCATAAGGAAATTATGGCCTATAGCAGAAAAATTGGGCCTTCAAGCATCAGAGGGGAAAACGAGACTCACCAACTGTGATGCGAAAATATCAGTATTGGATGAATTATGCTTGATCCATGAAGAATCGAAGCATAACGAAGCCACTAATACTCGAATCTCAACAAGATCATTCAAATGAAATTGAAACTAAACATTTTATCAAAACCTAACATACTAAATTATGAAAGCTTTTGAAACATCTACTCTAATCCATCTAAAACTTATCCCTTTGTGGAATTGGTGTTGTGTTGATGTGGAATGATGAACCTTTCCCAATCCCATGATTAGTTAGCCTATTTCAGTCGATTCTATGGAAGTGAATCGATGAAACCATTGTGATTGATGTGTGAAAACCTAGTTTATGCGAAAAATGAACATGATGCAAGCTAAGTTACCATGATTTTATACTTAATGATGAAGATATACAAATGATAAGCTAATGCTAAGCTAATCTAAGCTAAAATTATGCTAAAAAATGAAAACCCTAATTCATCTACAAACTAAGATGGATGCATGGAAGCCATTAGTAGATGCTCTAAGCTATTATGCAATGAAAGTGAACTAAAATAAGATAATAGGTGAGTAAATTGAGAGTATGGAGTGAATTCAATAGCATAAGTTTGCAATTAAAAGATCAATCAATTTGTCTCCAAATAGTGATCTATTTATAGGAGAGAAAATGAGGAATGAATGGTTGAGATCAAAAAGCTTAATCAATGGTTGAAGATGAAGGGGATGAGAGACATGGATCACATATTCTCATCAATGGATGAGAATGCATGATGAGATTTTAATCAAGGGCCCACACTTGCCTCAAACAAACACACTTTTGACCTGCTCACATAGGTTAAAGGTAACTTTCCCAAAAGGTTAAAGGTTAACTTGCATTTGAAGCGAAGTGAGTTGATTGGAGGAGAGAGAATATTCCTTTGGATGAGAAAAAAGGTAATTTACAAATTAAAACAAAGTTTTAATTGTGCAAAAGAGGGATAAGGAATATTCCATGGAAATATTCCCTTTGCTTAGAATAAAATCAGTTTAATTGCTAATTAAACAAGATTTAATTTATGCAATTAGGGGATTAGAAGAATTAAAGAGATATTTATTAAATTAGATTCAATTTAATAAATAGGGGAGGGGTGAAACGATATTTAATTAAATAACTTAGGGTTATTTAATTAGATAAGATGAATTAGGGAATTAAATTAAATATTTTTACTTATTTAATTTAATTAGATGAAGTGTTAGTGCAAAAAGAGATGAATTAACATGATTAAATTAATTAGGCCAATAGATGAAAGTGATGCAATTAATTAATTAGCTATGCTAATTAAATCATTTAAGTGAAAAGAGGATGGGTTAAAGAGGAAATGATGTTACCAAATCCGATTTAAATGTATGATATCGATTAGGACATTTTTCAGTGTCTATATTTTGCCCCTCTTTGAAGTGAGGTACCTGCTGGTTCGGTTCAGAGAATAACACTTTTTTAGATTAAAATTGCTGCTTAAATCAAAAAATTAAAAAAAATATAATTCTTTAGATGCCCCGACGGAAGGATAAAGCTGATTATGCACCCCCTCAAGAGATAGGATGAAAATTTCAAATTTTGGGTTGATTTCTTGAAAAAGGTTCAAAAGTTGCCTCTATGGTCCAAAAAGGCTCTGGGATGCAAGAATAATACCAAAAACACAAAAAATGATGCAAAATTAGGTCCAGATTGGAAAAATTGGTGAAAATAATGATAAACTGTAAGGAAATTAAAGTAGTAGAAATAATTTCCTATGCCAATCTTGAGAAGAGATTATGCAAAATTTTAAAACTTGATCAAACAATTACATAAATTCCAACAAGACATTCATAACAAAAAATAAACAATTAACAAAAAAAACAT
Organism: Sequoia sempervirens; assembly: GCA_007258455.2. Classification (NCBI taxonomy): domain Eukaryota; kingdom Viridiplantae; phylum Streptophyta; class Pinopsida; order Cupressales; family Cupressaceae; genus Sequoia; species Sequoia sempervirens. The sequence goes on along the minus strand of VDFB02307574.1, from coordinate 38,527 downwards.
CTATATACATGGGGAAAACCCTTTCAGGAAAAAAACCCCACACTCCAAAGCCTGCTCAATGTATTACAAATCCAACAACAAGATTACATACACTTGCAGAGAAAGTCTTTTACATGAGTATAACTAGTAAACAATTCTGGAAGAATTCTGGCAGCAATTCAATAGCACAACAATACTTGCAAACTCAACACAACTTCATACTACATTCTTCATACTTCATACATCTCCAAAATACACAAGTACTCAATATATATGAGTTTTACAATGCATAAAATAAAAATTTCTAAAGCAATTGCCCAAGGCTGAACATGCAACATGGAAAGTGCCAAAAACATTGTCGATGCACAATGACAAGTTTCCAATTGTCGCCACTGCAAAATCTGCACTTTCCAAAATAACCGCTTTTCAAAAACTCACATTCCATTTAAACTCAACACAGAAATAGAAAATTTTTTTATGCACAAATCCACTTGTAAAAATCAACTTTCTAACTTGACTCCTCATCCGAATAAAAACTACAAGTTGTAACTCACAAAGATAGAGTGGAAAAAACAACAACATTTAATATTTAGAAAAATCAAAATCCTAGGAAAAATCAAAGGTTGAGACACCTTCTATTTCCTAACATTCTCCCACTTGTTGAAAACCTTTGAAGAGCCAATGTTCAAGTAATAGGATTTAACTGCTAGAGGTCGTGAGTCCCATAGACTTTGAACACCATCTAAATTTTGTTGTGTTCATAGGATTAGTTAATGAATCTACAACATTTGCCATTGTCTCTACCTTTTCTAGCTTCACCCTGCCATCCTCGACCATATCTCTCACGAAGTGATACTGAACATCAATGTGTTTGGTCCTGGCATGAAAAGTCGGGTTCCTCGCAAGGCTAATTACACTCTGACTATTGCAATAAAGTGTAATTGCACCTTGTTTCAATCCACTATCTGAACACAAATGCTTCAACCAAATGGCGTCTTTACAGGCATGAGTAGCTACCATGTACTTTGCCTTAGTAGTGGACAAAGCAACCACAACCTATCGCTTGCTCATCCAACTGATTGCACTACTATTAAGAGTAAACACATATGCACTGGTGGACCTTCTGCTATCAACATCACCAACCCAATTTGAATCCACAAAACCATGAATACTTAGGGAATGTTGATCTTTTGTACCATGAAAACATATAGAGTACTTTGTTGTACCCCAGAAATATCTGAAGACCCTCTTAACTGCATCCCAATGTACTCTTTTAGGATTAGACATAAAATGAGAAAGAACTCCCACTACTTGGGCAAGTTTTGGTCTTGTATAGACCATAACATACATTAAGCTTCCAACTGCACTTTGGTAATGCACTCTACTCATGTCTTCCATCTTTGATGGGGATGTAGGAAATTGTGAAATAGAGAGTTTCGTTCCCAATGTAATAGGAACACAAAGTGGTTTACAATCTTGCATGTTGAACCTTTACAAAACATAACAAACATACTTACTTTGGTCAAGCCATAGCTTTCTGTTCTCACGATCTCTTCTAATCTCCATCCCAAGTATGTGTTTTTCTGCACCAAGATCTTTCATTTCAAATTTCATAGAGAGAAGAGATTTCAATTCTGCAATCAAACCTTTTCCTTTCCCAAGAAACAACATGTCATCAACATTTAAAGTAATTACTCAGAAATAATCACCATCAAAATTAAAATATACATAGTGATCAGATTTAGACCGCACAAATCCCAAACTCAACACATATGTATCAAACTTTTGGTACCACATCCTAGGACCTTGTTTAAGGCCATACAAAGATTTCTTTAACTTACAAACCAACTTGCTTTTACCCTTTACCACATAGAGCTCTGGTTGTGTCATATAAATTTCTTCCTCCAAATTGCCATGAAGGAACACAATTTTCACATCCATTTGTTCCACTTCTAGATCATAAGTTGTTGCAATAGATAATAAAAATTGAATGGATGTCATTTTAGCAATAGGAGAAAAAATCTCACCGTAATCAATACCCTCAACTCTAGAGTATCCCTTCGCAACCAACCGTGCCTTATACTTTTCAACATTTCCATCTAAACCAATCTTTTTTTTAAACACCCATTTACATCCAACAGGTTTTCAACCTTTAGGCAACAGTACAAGATCCCATGTATCATTCCTTTTAAGAGCTTCCATCTCTTCATCCATGGCTATTGTCCAAGACTCTACATCATTCATAACCAAAGCCTCTTGCATAGATCTCAGTTCATCAATGTTAGTACTCAAAGAAAATATACACTTCCAATCATTAGGTGAATACCCATACCTTTGAGGTGGTTGCCTTTGCCTTGTAGACCTTTAAACAAGCTGAAGTGGAGGTTCTTCCACTTCTTCCTCCTCTTCTGAAGATTAAGAGCTTGATGAGCTCTCCTCAACTTCTTGTCTATTTTGGGGGTATCAATTCAACTTCCTTAGGCATAGAAGGAATTTGAACCACATATTTGTTCTATTCAATTTCATTATGTTGTTTTGGCTGAAAATTAATAGGAGAAGATTTAGTCTCTCTAAAAATAACACTTCTAGAATAAATTACCTTTTATGCAACAGGGTCTCAAAGCTTGTATCCTTTCACACCATAGATGTAGCCGATGAAGATACATTTGACTGCCTTAGAATCCAATTTTGTTCTCTTCTCCTTAGGCACATATGCATATTCCTCACAACCAAAAACTCTCAGATGTCTAAGTGAAGTTTTTTTCCTCGACCATGCTTCCATTGGTGTTTTATGAACAAGTGTTGATGTAGGAGATCTATTTATCAAATAACAAGCAGTGGCAACAACTTCAGCCCAAAATTTTTGTTCTAGACTAGCTCCACTCAACATGCTCCTAGCCTTCTCCATCAACGTCCTATTCATTCTTTCTGAAACTCCATTTTGCTGCAGAGAATATAGAGTTGTCTTTTGTCTTTTAACCCCACAATCTATATAGAATCTATCAAAGTCTACATAACAGTACTCACCGCCATTGCCAGTCCTCAAACATTTAATTTTCTTTCCAGTTTGAGTTTCTACCATAGCCTTGAACTCCTTAAAATGATTGAAAACTTTAGATTTACTCTTTAAAAAATATACCCATGTTCTCCTACTAAAATCATCAATAAAAGTAACATAATAAACTGATTTACCAATAGAAGCAACATAAATAGGACCAAATACATCAAAATGAACCAGATCCAAGATACATGAAGACTTATGAGAAGAAAAGTAAAACTAAACGCGGTTCTATTTGCAATAAATACAATGTTCGTAGAAATCAGACTCTAGATTGCAATCATTCAACCCCTCAATGAGGTTCTTATTTTTTAGGGATTTTAAACCCTTCTCTCCAATGTGGCCAAGCCTTTGGTGCCATAACATGGTCTTCTCTGAAGGAAACTTTGATTTGGTAGATAGAGTACCCTTGGGTACCAAGAAGCCACAACCATCCGCAGAAGAGGAAACCATATCTTTTTCCAGCGAAGTAGTTTTTGGCTTAATCTTATCAGAAGTGCTATTGCATTCAGTTGTGCATGCATCAAGTTGGTACATTGTACCCAATCTACTTCCTCTTGCTATCACCATAGCACCTCTCACCATTTTCACACCTGCTTCAAAAAATTCTACATGCATACCCGCATCTATTAGCTTGCTAACAGATAATAAATTTCTTGCTAGTCTTGGGATATGCAAGGCACCATCAAATCATCTAACTCTACCATCAGAAAACTTCACATGAATACTACCTCGACCAACAATATCAAGGAAATAATCATCACCCAAATACACCTTACCACCATCATAGTTTTCATACTTACTAAACCAGTTTCTGTTAAGAGTCACGTGGAAAGATGCACTTGAGTCTATCAACCATACATTATCACCTACATGAGTGGCCAAGGCTATAATTAAGGCATCTCCATCTTCCTTTTCAAACTCAGAATAAAAATATTGCTTCTTATTTTTCTTCTCTTCTTTACAGTCCTTTTGAAAGTATTTGGGTTTGCCACAGTTCCAACATATCACCTTGGAATTACCAGGAGATTTTGATCTCCCTTTGTTTTTGGACTTGGAATGACCACGTTGCTTCTCATCTTTGCCTCATTCCTTTTTTCTTCCTTGAACACTCAAAGCCTCTTTGGCATTCAAAGAGACCTTCCTTCTCATATTTTCGGAGAGTAGTGAACCAACAACGTCCTCCATCTTCAAGATGATAGAAGTGCTCCCAATGGCCATGACAAGGCTATCCCATGAGTCTGGCAACGAACACAAAAAAGTTTGGCACCTTTCTTCTTCATCCATCTTAACCCCTATTGAGTTCAACTGAATCACCAACGTATTGAATGTTTCCAGATGCTCAAAAATTCATCCACCTTCTTCCATTCTCAAGGAATACAACTTCTTCCTCAAGAAAATTTTATTTACTAGAGATTTAGCTTGGTATATCTCACCCAACTTCTTCCAAAGAGCCTTCAAAGTGGGTTCTTCGTGGACAGTTATCAAGCTTGAATCTGCAAGACATAGTCTAATGAGACCTTTAGCTTTTCTATCCATTACATCATAGTCTAATGAGACCTTTAGCTTTTCTATCCATTACATCATATTTTGTAGCCAAAGATGGATCCATAGGCCTCTGGACATTTTCATCCACTACATCCCATAGATCCCGATCAATCAATAGATCTTCCATCTTCGGCTTCCACATTTCAAAGTTCATACTAAAAAACTTCTATACCTCAATCCTCCCAAATGTGCTTTCCATTTGGAAAAGATATATGCAACAAGATCACAAAATATCCTCTGCACAAGCTCCCACTCAAACCTTGATTAGCTCAAAAAACCCAATAACCCACAACTAAAACCAAAGGTGATCAAGCTCTGATACCACTTATAAGGAAATTAAAGTAGCAAAAAAAATTTCCTATGCCGATCTTGAGAAGAGTTCATATAAAATTTTAAAACTTGATCAAATAGTTACAACAATTCCAACAACAAATTCATAGCAGAAAATAAACAATTAACACAAACATCAGATATATGTGGGGAAAACCCTTTCAAGAAAAAAACCCCACACTCCAAAGCCTACTCAATGTATTAAAAATCCAACAACAAGATTACATACACTTGCAGAGAAAGTCTTTTACAAGAGTATAACCAGTAAACAATTCTAGAAGAGTTATGGGAGCAATTTGACAACACAACAGTACTTGCAAACTCAACACAACTTCATACTACTTTCTTCATACTTCATACATCTCCAAAATACACAAGTACTCAATATATATGAGATTTACAATGCATAAAATAAACATTTCTAAAGCAACTTCCCAAGGCTAAATGTGCAACATGGAAAGTGCCAAAAACACTGTTGATGCACAACGACAAGTTTTCGATTGTCACCACTGCAAAATCTGCACTTTCCAAAATAACTGCTTTTCGAAAACTCACATTCCATGTAAACTCAACACAAAAATAGAAAAAAAAATTACGCATAACTCCACTTGTAAAATTCAACTTTCTAACTTGACTCCTCATCCGAATAGAAACTACAAGTTGTAACTCACAAAGACAGAGTGGAAAAAATAACAACATTTAATATTTAGAAAAATACAAATCTTAGGAAAAATCAAAGGTTGAGACACCTTCTATTTCCTAACATAAACCCCATCTTCAAGGTTAAATTAGGGGAAAAAATCCCTAATTTTCTAGCTTAAATAGGCCAAGAGGGGTCATTTTCAATTCATTTGTGCATTCACACCTTAAGTAATTATTGCGATTTGAGTTCTAACCCTTCGACGAAATGGTGTGTTGAGAGCTTCCTAGGCACATTTCTGATAGAGTTCAAACGTTCCAGAGGCTTCCAAGTGCAGGACCGCCAGTATGTGACTTGAAACTTGATTTGAAATTTGAATTTTTGATGCATTTATCACACTTTAAAATATAGATTATGGTAGCGTCACTATATAGTGACACCTAAACTAAAATCGATGATGCCAAAATCATTTATAGTGACACATATTTATATAGCAACACACTTCTCAATTTAAAATTAGGGTTCCTAATTTTAAATGGTGAAGTAGGCTTACTTGGTGACACACTTGCCGATTTAGAAGTTAGGGTTAGGTTAGGCCAGAAGCTAAATCATGATGCCAGCATATCTGGCGATGCACTTTTTGATTTGAAATTTGAAATGCATCAGGTGTTGCTATTTGAAATTTGAATATAGCAATGCTATTGTAAATAGTGACACTATTGTGATTTCTGAGTTGAAAATTTCAAATAACTTCAAATTTTGATGATTTCTCGACACTCTGTGCTTCATGGGTGCAGTTGGTCTTCCCACCATTGATGTCGAGGGATCACAAGCCCACGGTATTGGAGAGATTAGTTGATCTTTTAGAGTTGTGCTAGGAGCACCTAGGAGAGATTTGTATGTGGTATGTTGCATACACTCTCGTGATTAGGACTCATTTGGTGATGATGACAACTCTATGTGAGAGATGGCATAGTGAGACCTCATCCTTCCACCTTCTGACAAGGAGGCGATAGTTACCTTGGAGGATGTTTGGTGAATATTGTGTTTGACTATTCATAGTGATCGCGTAAGTTATGACACTGATGCTAGGTTCAATGCATGCCTTGAGGTGATGGAGATGGACCAGATTGCATTGGTTACATCTTAGATTGATTTGGAGACATACAGAGGTCATGTTCCAACCTTTAGATTGATCATTGCAACCATCATTTCTAGTTTGGTGGCTCCAGACAGATGCACTAGAGGATTTAGCCCAGGATGAGGCTTGGAATGGCACTAGATGCTTTATAGGAGAACTCTTTGTGTGTGGGGGCCTGTGATGCTAGCTTCCTTGTACCATGATTTACATGTTTTTATTTATTGCAATGGGAGAGCCATCGGTGCAGGGGTTACTCTGCTACACATTTGGGAATGGGAGCACATTGTCGTGCTTCAACTCATAGTTCAGATGGTAGACATGGAGCTGGATGATCTTGTCATTTGGAGATATAGAGGTGCCATTACACTGAGGCACACTAGATAGATTGGGCTCCCATATTTGAGATGGGTTATTGATGACATGACAGTGTTCCGCTGGCACCCATAGCTTTAGATGTTGCCATGGTTTGATGATATTCAGTAGTTGTATTTTTCTAGACAGACCCATTACATGTAGGGTTGAGAGCATACGATGATCGAGAGATATTTTCCTGATAGGGTAGCACAACAATTTGGGGATGTATAGGACAAACTTGATGATGCATATAGGGCCATTTTTGCGAGATCGACCAGAGAGTTTCCCACATGGGGACTGACCATTCTGGCTCTAGAGGCCATTGAGAGCTTGAAACAGTTGGTGGCCCAACCTTGGGCATATGATTAGAGTTAGCCAATAGTGCATACCACTCTAACATATGATGCATGGTTCATCCCACCCAAGAGACTGACATATCCAGTAGGTGCTCCTCCTAGAGGGAGATCAAGAGGCAGGGGATAGGGAGGTGAGGATGGCTAAGACATATAGGTTCTAGGGGCTCATCCAATTGGAAAACCACCTTAGGTACAACCACAAGTATAGCCACAACCAAGACCACCACCACCAAATGCGCGAGACGCACAAATTCAACAGCTGCAACAGTAGGTGCAGACATTGACTGGTGAGTGAGACCAGGCCCGCCAACAGGTTTTTTATTACTGTTCAGCGAGACCAGGCTCGACAATAGGTGGTTGTAGTGACAATAGAGAGAGATTAGGCATTGTAGAGAGTTCAGGTTGTCACATGAGAGAAGGATGAAGAGGTGGCCAAGAGGTAGCAAATTGAGGTGATGGTGGCAACGAAACATGGTCATACCATGTCAGTGTGGTTATATAGAGAGGTTGTTACAAAGGCTACATATTACATGCAACATTACCATTGGGATGTTCCAACAACTCTTTTTCAGCCAAGTTTTTCTCAGCACAATGATGCACACTCCCAAGTAGAGGATCAGCCTGAGAGGCAGGCTAGAGAGGGTAGTAGCCATCAGGGCTAGCTTTTTGATGTATAGACACTTTTTTATTTTGCCCCATTCTTTATCACTGATATTCATTCATGGGCTCCTTTTTGATAGCCTCGTGGATATTGTATTTATCATCGATATACATACACTGATCTAGATTTTGTACCATGACACATTTTTTGATATATATATGATATGGATCAAATGATTTATGCTATGATGTGTTCACTTTATTTCATGTATGGATGATATGATATTGATGCATTTACTTTATGCCCATGTGATATGTGATGATCATGATATGGGTTGATGCAATGTTATGTTCTTTTTCATTATCTTTTCATGATATGATATGGATGGATGATTATGCAGATGTTATGGATGCAAATGATGTGGATGCATTTATTTTTGTATATTTTGTATGCATGTTTTATGATGATGATGTATTCATATGGATGTATGGATGGAAATGTTTATGATATGAAACAATTTAAGATGCTTAGAATAACAAATCTAATATACTCATCATAACTCAAATGATTATGTAGTATGTATGATGTGATATGATCATGAGGTGTATGATTATGCTAATGGATGTTATGATTATGAGATGTATTTATGATAATGGTTTGTGGATGCAGGGTGGATGCATTGATGATGTTTTTGTTGACTATCATGATACTAGGTTAGCGCGAAGAGAAGATAGAAGAAAAAAATAATGAATGACTGTTAATGATGATGATTGCTTCAAAAGATCCAACAAGTCCTTGATCCATTGACACTTTATTAGAGATGGTGATGAGATAATGCAAAATGTAGGATGAAATACAAGGTGAGATGCTCACACTTTGAGATTGGGATTTTCTGTCGTTCCTTATTGTTTGATATAACACATAGATACAATGCATCAAGTTATTGATAACCAGGACCACGTTGTATCTAGTGTAATGGACTTTGACTCAACAAACATATAGGATAGTTCTTGTTCACACCTTGACATATGGAAACGTCATTGGAATGCAAGTTAGAAGCTTAGAACATATTGGACCAAAGTATACACAATAGTCAACAACATACTCCAAATGACCTTCCTACACACAACTAAGCAAGTATGTGCTAAGATTATTTTACAAGAGTGTCCACAAGCACATCAAATGAAAGATAATGATCGATGCCCCATTCATTTCTCTATAAATCATTTTAGATAGAAATCATCGAGAGGTCATCGAAATGGGTCATTAAGATAAATCATAAGAAAAAATAAAAAACAAATAGTCAATGTTATCTATAGTTCTTTCCTTGTTTAATTTTAGCTAAAGTGATAATTGATACTAATGTCCATCGTAGGAAGGATACATCCTAGGACATGTTGATCAGAGAGTTGTTTGATGCTAGGACGATGATGCTAAGATGTGTCATTGCTATAAACTTCACTGATGCATTTACCTATGATTTAGACTTTTATGTTCACACTTTATGACTTGCTATACTTGCTTTCTACTTGTTTCGCCAAAGGTTGAAGGTGATGGTTGTTTATTATGGATGAAGGTTTATTGCGGGTGAAAGCGAGATGGGATGGATGGGATTTTGTATTTTTTGGAATATTTCAATGTTTTTTGGTATATTTGAAAATGTTTTGAGGCTGTTTTTGGTCTTTTTGAATGTTTTATGTGAATTTTTAGGATGTTTGGATTTTCTAAGGTTGTTTAGGGTTTTTCTAAATGTTTTGAGGCTTTTTAGGTCTTTGGAATGTTTTCTATTATTTTTTAGATTTTTTGAATATTTGGATGTTTTTGGATTTTCACAAGAGTTTTAGAGTTATCTGGATGTTTAGGGTTTTCTGAGTGTCAACCAAGAACCTAACCTAAAGACCTATCCTAGGGGTCTTGGGGAATGATCATAGATTAGCCTTTCCTACGTTATATGTCCAAAGACCACGTAGTTTGACTAAATCGACCCATTTACAAGATGAAGATATGCACTGATGAAAGATGACAATTTTTTATGATGGACTGCTAAAGGTCTAACCTAGGGTGTCTCGGGGGCACATCAATGATGGCCTTTCCTATGTTCAAGCTCAGAGATGACATAGTTCAACAAAGAGACATTGTTTTTGGGATTTTTGATGTTTGACCTTTTTAGGGATTTTGACGTGTTTTCTAGATGTTTTGGATTTTTCCTTTACAATTTTCTGAATGTTTTTGGATTTTTGATGTATAGGATTTTGTAGATGTTTTTGGATTTTATGGATAAGATTTTATGAATGTTTTTGGTTTTTTTCTGATAAGATGTCCCATGACCTCAAGATATACAAGATCCCGATTGTGACACATAACAAAATTCCTCTAGTGTGACATGTTAGCCTACTTCGATAAAAGTAGGACATACTGACCTTGGGAATATTCTAGTAGTGCTAAATGGTTCACAATTCCTTATAGTGACAAGCCATGATAAGGACACATATGAGGGATGAATGGTGATGCAAAGAATGATAGTCCAAAAAGAGCCAAAGAATAGATGGAGATGCTTTATTTACGCAAGGCGCCTGTTTGCTAGGTTTTCACCAAGGTACTTGCCCAAAGTGCCACCAAAGTGGTTTTCACTAGAGGAATTTTTTTTTTCTTTACTTTTCAATCCTTTTTCTAATTATTTTTTTTGGATTTTGATCATTTTTTGTTTTTTTTTGTATTTTCTAATTTACACCCTTTATGATTAGGCATAATTTTTTTTGAGATGCAAGCTGTTGGTTGGCTCCTATAAGGGTTCACCTTCAGGGGTTGACAGTTGGTATGCTCCTGATCTGTAGCTTTCTGTGATGACAAAGGGAACCAACTAGTTAGGCTCAAACTTTCCTTTGTTGTCTTGAGCTAGAAGGTTCTTTTGATTTTGCTTTAAGACAAGATCACCTACCTAGAATGACCAACATTTGATTCTCTAGTTATAGCTCCATTTCAATTAGTTTTTATATACTTGTAAGTGATTAAGGGGGTCAAGATGATGTTCATCTAGGAAATATAGCTCATTCAATTGAGACACTCTGTATTATTCCTCAGCTATCAGATTCTTCAGTGACACTCGCAATGATGGGAGCTCAACCTCGATAGGTAGGATGGCTTTTGATCCATAGACCAAGGGGAAAGGGGTTGCACCTATAGGCGTGTAGATACTAGTTCGATAAGCCCAAAGAGTGGGATTTAGTTGTAGATGCCAATCACGACCAACTTCATTAATTGTTTTCTTTAGTATTTTTAGGATAGTTTTGTTTGTTGCTTCTACTTGGCCATTGCCTTGGGGATAGTAGAGGGTAGAGAATTGGTGTTGGATATTGAATTTTTGGCACAACTCCTTTACATCCTGATTCTTGAATGGTGTTCCTTTTTCTAAGATGAGGGTTTGGGAAACACCATAACAAAAAAATAGGTTATTTAGGATAAACTTGGCTATTTGCTTCCCCGTTATGTGGGTCATAGGAATAACTTAAACCCACTTAGTAAAGTACTCAGTGGTGGTTATGATAAACTTATGGCCATTGGATGAGGTTGGAGTAATTTTTCCTATGAGGTCAAGTCCCCATTGTGAAAAAGGCCATGGTGTGATCATTAGCTACAATTCTTGAGCTGGAGCATGAATCAAATCCCCATGCTATTGACACTAGATACATTTTCGCACGTACTGATGAGCTTCTTTTTCCATGGTTGGCCAATAGTACCCCGTCCTCAACAGTTTCTTAGCTAATGTCATACTACTAGAATGGGACCCACATATTCGATCGTGTACTTTTGTTGAAGTAGTTAAGGCTTCCTCTTGGTTAAGACATTATAGTAATGTACCTTCGATGCTTTAGCGATAAAGGTTATCACCTAGGATCATGAATTAGGATGCCTTTTTAACGAAGGTCCTTTTAAGGTTCAGGGTGATATCCTATGGAAGGGTTCCTCTATTAAGGTAAGTAAAGATGTCATGGTACCACGGGGATCCACAACCAACAATAACATGCACAAATTCAGATTCAAGGATTTCAAAAGTTTGTATGAGAAGGTGTTCTACCAAGAATTCATATTGGAGGATGTTGTTTGACATGTCTAGTAATGATCTGATTGTTGCCATGGCATCTACTGCTCTATTGTTCATGTGAGGAATTTTCCAAAAAATTGTCTATAAAAAGATCTTTGAGATTCTCCATCATCTTCTTGTAAGGAGTGAGCTTGTCATCTTTAGTTGGATAGTCATCATTGACTTGGTTGATAACCAGCTATGAGTCTCCATAGACTTTCATCTCTTGTATCTGCCACTGAACTGCTATTCTGAGACCTATGATCAAGGCTTCGTATTCAAAAATGTTATTAGTACATGGAAATCCTGTATGAATTTGGGATGCAATCACCTTGGGGGGTGATGAAAAGAATGCCTACTCCTGATCCATGTTGGGTGAATGATCCATCAAAGTACATTTTCCACTGAGCTATGAGATTAATAAAAAACACCGATTCGTCAGGGAATTCAAATATTAAAGGGTTCTCATCATAGATGGGTTCTTCTGCTAGTTGGTCTGTGATCAATTGTCCTTTGATTTTCCTTACACTCCACATACTCTATGTCAAACTCTTTCAAAATCATTACCCATTTAGCCATTCATCCCGTGAGGGTTGCTTTGGATAATAACTATTTTAATGGATCAATCTTTGCAATGATATTGATTTGGTGTGACAACATGTAGTGCCTAAAATTTTGTGAAGCAAAAACTACCACTATGCATGCTTTCTCAATGGGTGAATAGTTAATCTCACAGCCTACAAAGGTTCTGCTGATGTAGTATATGGATCTTTCCTTTCTATTCTCATCATGTTGTGCTAAAAGAACTCCTAGTGCTACTGGTGTTACTCAGAAGTACAGGATCAATGGCTTGTTCGATATCAGTGGCATGAGAACTAGAGCTATTAGTAGATAATCCTTGATCTATTGGAAAGATTTATCACATTTTTCATCCCATTTGTATGATATCCCTTTATCGAGAAGATGTGAAAAGGGATGAATCTTATATGATATCTAGGCTATGAAGCTTTTGATGGATTGCAATCTCCCTTGTAATCCTCTCATTTGTTTCAATATATGTGGTGGTTCCATGTCTAGGATGGATTTTACCTTTGTTGGATTGATTTCTGTCCCTCTTTGTTAAACAATAAAGCCAAGAAGTTTCCCTGATGTGACCTCAACCACACACTTTTTTGGATTCATCTGTACCTTGTATTCTTCAAGCCTATCAAAGATAGGTACTAAGACTTGTATGTTCTCACTTATCTTCTTTGATTTTTCCAAAATATCATCCACATAATCTTCAATTGTTTTATGGATCATGTCATGAAAGATGAGGGTCATTTCTCTTTGATAGGTAGCTCCTACATTCTTTAACCTAAATGGCATTACATTCTAGCAATAGGTTCCCCATGGACAAGTAAAGGAAGTTTTATGTTGATCCTCTTTGGTGATTATGATTTGATTGTAGCCTAAAAATCCATCCATGAGCGATAACATTTCATGCCCAACTATTAAATCCACAATAAGATCGATGTTGGGAAGAGGGAAATAATCCTTTGGACATGCCTTGTTTAGATCTTTGAAATTAGTGCATATTCTGATGCCCCTAGTGGGTTTTGAGACTGGTACCAAGTTTGAAACCCACTCAAGATAATCTATCGGTTAGATGAATTCAACGTCAAGAAGCTTTTGTAGTTCTAGTTTAACCAAGAGTGCTATTTGAGGGCGCATCTTCCTTAATTTCTGCTTGACTGGTTTGGCTTCGAGATAAATTGCTAAGTGATGTACAACCAATTCTAGATTGAGACCTAGAATATTTGTGTATGACCATGAAAATTTAGCTCTTCTCTCTTTAAGGAATGTTGCTAGGTTCTTCTTTTCTTCGTCCAACAAGGATTCAACATAAAAATTAATCTTAGGTGCTTCTTCTCTTCCCACATTGATTGGAGTAGCCTTTTCTGCTAGTATCACTGACTTCTCTAGATGCATTGCAGTAAGGGGGAGATTGAATCCCTCATCCTTGGGTGCCTCAGAGAGGTTTTCACCATCAAATGCATCCTTTTTCTTTTTTTACTATGTTGGGACCAGAGAGTTCCACTAGGTGGTTTTTGCTTAAGGATCTGCATGTTAATTTCATTTCATTTATTTTGTGACTGAAGTATTCAATCATCTCCCCATAGTATGCCCCTGTATTGAGCTATATGTTGAAGTATTCTTTATGATTTTCAAATGATAATTTGTCTTGGAGTCCCATGAATTATGAGATTGCTTCATCATTTTCGAATAAATCTAGAATCGGTGGTCCTTGTTAGTCCATGTCAATGAGTTGTGGGTATACTAGACGTATTTTAGTTGGTTGGTCATTTGAAACAAATGATGTGATGGATATCATGAAGAGGGTATTATTCTCAAATAGGTTAGCAACATCAAGGGGAAACTCATCTAAGGTTGTATCACATGGTGTAGGTGACCAAGAGGAAGCCTCAAGTCGTTTAGCAAAAATACCTTTGCCAATAAGTGTGACCTTGCTAGTAGTACAACCTAATCCAAGATTTTTTAGTTGTTTCTCAGAAATGATGGGTTCTAGTAAACCATTGTCATTCTACCCTGGTTTCTCATTCTTGTTATATCCCATGCTTTGTATTAGTTGTAGGCCTTTGTTGTCATTTTCCATGGGTAGAACAGGAATAGGTCATTCATCTTGATAGAGGAGTTTAGAGATATCTTTCTCATTAGCGTCTTCTTGATTCAAGTCTCCCCACTTGGTGAAGGTAGTAGCTACCATCTTGATTGTTTCTGGTTCTTTGGTGCTAGATGTAGGTTTCCCATGAGATTGAAAAGAAATAGGTAATTATCCTAAGACAAAGGTGTCTTTCAATAGTTTGTAGTTTCCACAACCATCATCTTGAATAATTTCTTTGACGTCAGGTATGCTTTTCACGATGGGTATTTTTGATGCTGAGGTAGAGGCGAGGGATGATGAGTCAATAAATGAGCTTGATGGTGTAGGTCCTTCATCATTTTTGGGTATTTGTGGGATCTTATAGAACTTTCCCTCAAGACTTTTGCAGTAGTAGAAAGGTTCAGTATCTCCATGGATAGTGATTTCTCTACCTTCAAAAGGAAACTTCACACACTAATGATAGGTTGAGGCTAGAGCTTTCAAAACATGGATCCAAGGTCATCCAAGTAGTATGTTATTGAGAAGATCGAGATCAAGGACTTCATATGTAGTTTCTACAATAAGAGTTCCCACTTGAATTGGAAGTGCAATGTTTCCTTGTGATACCCATTCTTGGTCATCATATGCTCTGATGGTAGTACTCTTTTTCTTCTCAATAATATCTTATGAATAACCTAGATTCTTGATCAACTGCAGAGTACAAATGTTAAGACCAACACCTCCATCTACCAAGACTCTTTTGACCTTATTTTTATGAATGAAAACCTCAAGGTGTAAAGCATGATTATGAGATGGTTGTGATGTCCAGTAAGTCTTGCTCGGAGAAGGTGAGAAGATGGTTGGCGATATTCCCTACCATAACTTGAAACTGATTGATATCAATGTTCTTAGGAACAAATGACTCAAACAAGGATTTTTCTAGTATTTCCCTGTGTGGAGGGGATAACCTTAAGAGTTCTAAGATTGATATATGTGCGGGGGTCTATTTAAGCTGATCTACAAGTTTGTACTTGCTAGGATTAGATGCGGGAAAAATAGGTTGTGTCCTAGATTGAAATGGGACAACTCCTTGAACAGTTATTTTGCCACGTCATGTGGTGACTCCACATTTTGTACTAGCTCCTTTGATGGTGACAATAGTGATAACGCTATCGTAGGAGGCCACTACATTGGAATAGGTATGCTAAACATTGGTGTAATCCTTAGCTTTTCCATTGTTTTTTACTTTGTTATGATTGGGCATAGGGGTCTTGTATATCTTGAGATCTTGGTTCCCAACTAGTACCTCAACATATATGGTATCATTCTCTATGAGATCTTGGATGATATTCTTGAGTTTCATACAATTTTCTATTTTGTCCTTTGATTTTATGAAAGTCACATAGATCATGCTCATTCTACCAAGATGGCTTCTCTTATGGTTCTTGGTAGTTTTCAAAGTTAGGAAGTGTTATCAGATTTGAATCTATCAGTTTCTTCATGATTGTCTCGATAAGTTCTGATAACTATGTGTACTTGCATTTGGGATAGTTGTTCCTGTTATCGGTTTGTCTTTGTTGCATGGTGGTGTTAATGATTTGATTGTTCTATGGTGGTAATTTTTGCTACACAATTGGTTGGATGCTAGCAACTTGATTGTTATTGGGTCTAGGAGCACTTAGTATGACATCATCTGCCACACTGTCATTTGTTACATTTTTATTCTTAGCCTATACACAAGGTTTCTCATTTGAACTAGTTGAAGGATGGTTGTCTTTGTAAGCTTGACTATTTCCTTGTGAGATTAGTGCTCTTTCAATGCTCCTTCAATGTTAAGGGCTCTAGGAACAAGCTCGTCATACGATATGATGCATTGCAATTTCAAGTGGAATGATAGATTTGGGTCCAAGTTGGCTATAATGATTCCCACTTGTTGTTCGTCAGGAAGAAGCCACTTGCTTTTACTAACTCTTTTTCTCCATTGTTGTAAGAAATTAGCAAAGGTTTCTCCTTGATTTTGTTTAAGAGTGTATAACTCTTCTAGACTAACTTCCATGTCAAGATTGAAGGAGAAGTGATCGATGAATTTATCAGTGATTTCTTGAAAAGTTTTGATACTAGGAGGAAAATGAGAAAACCAATCCATAACAGTACCTATTAAACTTCGAGGGAAGAGGAAAATTAGATATGAATCATTGTAAGCCACCTCCATGCACATGATGTTAAATTCTTTGATATGGTCAACATGAATTCCTCTCCCTCTGTATTTGTCAAACTTGGGGATTTCAAAACTAGGGGGGAATGGTATCATTGCTATATTTCGATGAAATGGGTAAGGACTCAAGTCCTATGTATGAAGTTTCTTTGTCTTGCTCATGTGAAGGTCCCGCATTTCTTGTGAGAGTGATTTTAATTGTGATGCTAGATCATCTTGCAGATTGGGTGGAGGAACATATGGTGGGATGACAGATGAGTTCTATGGGGTGTATGAAGGTGTGAGATTTTGTGAAAGTGATGAATATGTTCCTGATGTGCTTGGATTGATGATGTTCACATGAGGATAATAGGAACCTTGTTATTGTTGTTGGGTGTATTGTTGAGCTAGTAAGGCTTGTTGTTGTTGTTGCGCCACTAGGGCTTGCTATTGGGCCTATTGTTGTTATTGTGCTAATAAAGCTACTTGTTGTGTTGCTAAAGCTCATTGCTGTGTAATAGCCGCTTGTTGTTGTTGTTGTGCTAAGGCTGCTTGTTGTTCTTGTTGTTGTTGTTGTGCTAAAGCTTCTTGCTGTTACTGTTGTTGTACAAAATGTTGATAGGCTTGTTGTACTTGTTGTAGAGCTAAGGCATGTGCTTGCAATGTGGGATCAGGTGGTTGTTGAGACATCTATAAAGGATTAGGGATATTGACGTTTTGAGTGGGTAGTGGATTGTTGGTGAAAGATGGAGGGTTCCCTTGATTTAACATTCTTTGCAATATGGTAGAATGAGGTGGAGGAATGTATGTTTGAGGTCTTGATTGATTTGGCATAGAAAAGGGAACTGTGGAAAAAGATGATTTCATTAAATTTTTCAATGGA
Source organism: Sequoia sempervirens (assembly GCA_007258455.2). Classification (NCBI taxonomy): domain Eukaryota; kingdom Viridiplantae; phylum Streptophyta; class Pinopsida; order Cupressales; family Cupressaceae; genus Sequoia; species Sequoia sempervirens. The sequence continues at coordinate 20,718 of VDFB02307574.1, read as the reverse complement.
AATGACACACTAGGACCTTGAGTTCATTGATTGAAAAGATTCCCTTTTCCTATGTTTTGAGGATTGCCTTGTGCAAAATATGGAAACAAAGGATTGTGATCAAGGTACTCTTGAGATTGATAGAACTTGTAACCAAGGGATTGTTTGAGAGTGGATTTATAGTGGATGATGTGGAATGGATGAATCAATCAGAGGGTTGGATAAAGATGTCCCTATTTGCAAGAGGAGCACCAAAAGTAGGTTTCCAAATGGTGGTGGGAGGTGGGGGATTAGTCTCAAGAGTACCCACAAGTGTACTATTTTCAAATGGTGAAGTGTGACCAAATTTTTTAGCAAGGCTAGTTGCAAGACTAGTTATGTAAGTTTGATTTAGCCCTTGTGATGGAGTTGTGAAATATTGTGTTAAACTCTATAATACAAACATCGGGGAGATAGGAGCTACACTGTCAAAGGATTGATGTTCCAAAAATTCTTCCCTAGTGAGGTCAAATGGGTTATTAGTGACATCTTCAATCTAATATGGTCCTAAAGGAGATGATGGTTGTTGTTATGGTGTAACATGAATTCTAGGATCAAATTCTAAAGGATTTGGATCACTTGAGGTAAATGTAACTTTGGTTTTCTCCATGATTCTCTTGTGTTGTGATCTCGTCTTTACCATAAATTTTGTGTCAGCTATGGGAGAGTTTTGTTGAGTTTTATAATGTTTGAACTCTCTAGTTGAATAAAACCTAGGTAAAAGGGATGCTCTAAGTCTTTTGGGAGGAATGATGATGATGTGGGATGAAAAGATGGGTGATGCGGGAAGTGATCTTTGCAAACATTTTGGAACAACACTTTTGACTTGAGTTTGATGTTTTGATGTTGGGATAAAAGGATGCTAATGAACTTAGAAATCTTTAGGGTAGACTTGTGACCTTCAAGATAAAATAGTTCAAAGATGATAACTATCTTAATTAATTGCATGGAAAAGGATACATTTCACATACAAAGTATCTAAGGTAGCAGTTGGTTTGATGTTTAAGTCCAAAAGTGTTGGTGTATTTGAAATTTTGCAAAAATAGATGAAGTGAAGGATGAAGTTTGATGAAGGGGTGAGTGAAATATTTGACCCAATGTTGACCTAAAGTGAACCTTTTGTTTTGAAAAGACCAAAATGTTCAAATCCTAAAGACTCAATGATTTAGAAAATGAGAGGACGGATGAGAATGTTCAAACCTATTCGGGCTCTCCTAGCTCGGGCATAAAAGTTTCTCATAAAAGTGTAACGATTGTGGTAAAATATTGAAGCCCACTGTTAGAACTCAAAAACGCTAGTTTGAAACCACAAGATGTTGCCAAGCTCTTAATACATTTTTGGCTAACGAACAAGACCAATTAATGCAATTGAATCTTCTTCTCTTTAGGCTTTGCCAGACCTAGGTTGGTATACCTATATGGATGAGCAGATTCAGGTGATGTGTTTCCTAATTTGGAAATCTATCCACAATGGCAAGTATGAGTGGGATATATCCAAAGGGAAATTTGGTATAAATTGTATAGTCAATATCAAGCAAATGAATGAATATGTTTAGTTAATAGATGTGGTTAAATAGAAGATTTCCTAAGGTAATGAATATGGGTTTGGGTTATGGGATGAATATGATTAGTGCCTTGTTGGTTGATGGAGTCCATGAAGTTTAATGTAGGACTACTTTGGTAGAAATTTTAATTATTTGGCACTAAGAAAAAATTGTATCTTATACAAGTATGCATGGATGTGGCTATCAAACTCTTCTCATTGATCCGCTGATTTATTACTAGGATACTGTGACTCACCCAAAAGTATTTTAACCCTTTCTTGAAGGAGGCAATTGAATAAGACCACACATTTATGAATTGACAACAAGGTATATACTTGAAATACATTAATTGAACAACCAATAATAACACAATGGAGATAGAATGATATCACTCAATTGCTGGTTCTTCTTCAATAATCCAGAAGCTTAACTTAATTATTGTGATATATCCACATGACTTTAATTCCTACTTGAGAAACTCAAATGAATAAACCACACAAGCATGAAATAGGTCCAATGAATTTAGATATTCACTTGGAATAGATTCGTATAATATAAGATAGCACTATTGGAGACAATTGAGCAATTGTTTCTGGTCAACAAATAATAAACACCACAGATGGATTGAACTCATTGATATTTCATTGATTCTTCAAAATTTAGAGCACGCAATTGATTCATGAAGAATGATAATTATCTAGGTAGGAATTCTAACAAAAAATTGATGCTTAAAGATGGCCTTGGGTTCCCTTATATATATAGGAAGGAAACAAGCTTTAGGCTGGTTACAACATTTCATAATGCCTTTTCATAAAGTTTGTTAGACATAACTAAAACATGAATTAAAGAGATAATTAAACACATCTTCCCCCTCGATTAATCTCCATAGAAGTACTCATGGTCATTGAAGACCTTTTCAAGATATTTCCTTTTTGTGATGTACATAATCAATCTTCTTCAGAGCCCAAGTATTTTTCTTTCTAGTTATTAATTGTCAGGTTGCTTGGCCATTTGAATTCTTGTGTAGCTGTGAAGTTTGTAAGGTGACTCTTCCATCTATTATCCAGGAGGTTTCTGACATCCACCATGAAATTTGTATATCCACTGTCCAACATGACGATCCCATCGAGTAAAGTATGGAACTTGTTGAGATTGATATGAAAATTCTAGTTTCAACAATGGCTCCAGTTGGGGATGAGGGATTTACCAATCACTGCAAGAATCCAAAATATCTCTAGGTGCAAACCAGGTGTCCCCTTCATATGATTTTTAGAGGATTTGAAAGAATGGAACTGTGGTGAGGATGGAATGAAGATGGATGTGGAGGTGAAAATGATGGAAATGGAAATGATCCTATACTACTGTACATGGAAAATAAAATAAAATTATTGAGGGATTTCTAGGATTGTCCATGTATTAGAAAGTCCTAGTCCCCTTTTGATTTCCTAAACTACTGTGCATGGAATGAATAGTAGTATCTTTGAGATTTTTTTAAGAGTTTTCCATGCACTGGAAACACTGATCCCTCTTTATATTACTGTGCATATAATTGGTGATTTTATGAAAAGAAAACTTTTAGAAACTATCCATGCACTGGCAATTCATGTTATTGTCCGAACATGTTTTGCAAATAATAAGAGTCCTCCCCTCCTTTTCCAATGATAACAAAGGGACCTAACCACAAGGATTCAAAATTTCCATGCTTTCCCTTTTATTGGAATCTAGTATTCCACATTAGTACCAAATCATTCACCTCAAATTTTCTATCTTTGGCTTTCTTATCAAAAAGATATTTCATTTGTGATTGCAACTTTATATTTTACTTTTGAGCCGTTCTCCTTACTTCATCAAGTTTTGCGAGCTGCTCCATCCTCTACTCCATTGGTACTAGAATATCTAAGTCTTCCTGAAGGATGAACTTGTAAACTAGAAAAATGTTTTACAATGGCATCCTGGCTTGTGTTCCATACACCAGTTCAAATGGAGACTTTCCAATCGCCTTCTTTACAATAATCCTATCTGCCCACACAACCATTCTCAACTTTGAGTCCCATGCCTTCTTGTTCCCATCTACCATCCTTATGATTTTCAATAGAATTTTATCACTAGATTCTACCTGATCGTTTGCTTGTGGGTGGTAAGGGGTGGCATAAGAAACAATAATGCCATATGTGTCGCATAAAATTTTGAATTCATTAGACCTAAAACACATCCCATTGTTTGTGATCAACCTTATTGGTGTGCCAAATCTAGTTATGATATTCTCCATCAAAAAAATTATCACCACCTTGCTTGTTGCTTGTTTAGTTGGGACTACCTCCACACATTTAGTGAAATAATCAGTTGCCACTAGTATCCATTTATGTCCTCCACTTGAATTTTCTTGTATTTCCCCAACAAAATCAATTCCCCATTAATGGAAAGGGGCTTCTTCTTGTAAAGGTCTAAGTGGTAGAGCTCCTTGATATTTCAACTTTCCTAAGAATTTCTGACAAGATTCACACCTCCTTACATATGCAAAAAAGTAATTGAAAACCTTAGGCCAGTAATAGCCCACCCTGAGAATCTTATGTGTAGTAGTTTTGGCAGAATAATGACCTCCACACACTCCTTCATGCATCTCCCTCAATACATGTTCTGCCTGTGATTCATCTAGACACAATAATAGCACTCCATCCCTATTTTTCCAGAATAGATCCCCTTCTATGAACACGTACTTGGATGCTTGCAACTTTAGAGTTCTCCTCTGATTATCATTCAATACTACAGGGCACTTCATGTGTCTGAGATAATACATTATGTTTGTGTACCAAGGAGTATGTTCAATGCTTTCAATTGTACCATCCTCATTCTCCACATTGCAGATTTGGTTAGCTTCAATGTTTGCTCCTGCCATTAGTTTGGCTAGACCTTGTCCCCTTACTAACTTAGTAATTTGAATTTCCATATTAAATTCTTGGATTTTATTGATCCATCTACATCTCCTCCCTGTCACCTCTATTTGTACCAATATATCTTTTATAGCTGTGTGTGGTACATATGAAATCACTTTAGCTCTAACTAAATATGGTCTGAAAGATTTTGTTAATTGGAGCAATGCATAAGCTTGTTTCTCCATAATATCATACTTTAATTTGGACCCCTATAGTGATTTTCTAAAGGACACAAGTTGCTTATACCCTTCATCATTCTTTTGTAACATAACAACTACTATGGTGTGGAATGAGGCAAATGAAAATATTTGGAAGGGTTTAGCAAAATCTGGAGATTTTAGAATAGGGGCTTCTTTGATGGCTTTCTTTATGGATATAAAAGCATCCAGGGCTTCTGCATTCCAATCTATTTTTTTCTCCCTTCTTCAACATTTTGGATATAGGTTTAATAATATCAACAAAATTTGACACAAATCTCCTAACAAAGTTTATTTGTCCAAAAACTGATTGAATGGCTTTGATAGTTTTGTGAATGGGGATTTTGTCTATGGCTTCTACTCTTTCAGGGTCTATTTTACATCCTTTTGATACAATATGCCCCAAAAGCTTACCCTCCATGATAGCAAAGTGACATTTCTTAGGATTGAGACTTATATCATATTCCAAAGCCCTGATAAATATTTTCTCCAAGTGTTCTACATGGTCCTCTACCCTTTTGGAATAAGTAGTGAGGTCATCCTGGTACACTACCATTATAGTATTGATTAAATCTACAAATGCCACATCCATGGCCCTTTGAAAAGTTGCCCCTGCATTTGTGAGACTGAATGGAATTGTCACATAGACATATGGTCCCCATGGTGTAGTAAATGTTGTCTTGTATTGCTTAGAGTCTTTAACATTGATCTAATTATACCCAAAAAATCATCCATCATTGATAACAACTCACATCTTGTGACTCTACAATATGACTTCCATATTTGGGAGAGGGTAATTGTCTTTAAGGGATGCAACATTTAAATTTCTGAAGTCTACACAGAGTCTAATATCCTCATTTTTTTTCTTACTGGGACCAAGTTTGAGACCCATGTTGAATTTCTAATGGGCTTAATAATACCTCTTCTCTGAGTTTTGCCAGTTCCTCTTGCATTTTGGACTCACTAGTACAAAAACAATAATATATGACTAAATAAACTACTAAAAATTGCATATATATGACTAATTTTGGTCACGTGACCATTAGTAGTTTATTGCCGGTCATTTATAATGCAACCAAATTTATGACTAAACTATTTTAGTCATTTATCTAGTCATTGATTTAGTCATTGATTTGGTCATTGATTTGGTCATTTATTTAGTCATTTATTTAGTCATATATTTTAGTCATTAATTTTAGTCACGTGACTATTTTAGTGGTTTATTTGTAGTCATTTATAACACCACCAAATTTATGACTAAACTATTTTAGTCATTTATTTAGTCATTGATTTGGTCATTGATTTAGTCGTTAATTTAGTCATTTATTTAGTCATGGTAGTGATTTGTTTAGTCATATATTTAGTGATTAATTTAGTCATTAATTTGATTGTTGTTAACTGGTCATTTATTTAGTCATGGTAGTCATTTATTTAGTCATCATTACTTTAGTCATTAATTTAGTCATATATTTAGTCATGTAAGTCATTACTTTAGTCATTACAAATCAAATCTAACTTAATTAATCCTCACAAATTAATGCATATAAACTTCAAGTATCATAGATATTCAAATGTTGAAGAAGCACCATGAAATGTAGACTAAAATTCTTGAACAAATATGATTGATCAAACACAAACACAAACAACATAGTATTTATGAGTGGAGAAAAAACCACTCTAAAAATTTACTTTATTAAGCCTGATTGGCAAATCAAAATTTCATTGGTTACATTCAATGTCTCAGTGACACTGTACAACTTACTGACACTATATAAACAAAATACTCCTATTTTCATATACTTATATTGTTTTCCCCTTCCTTAACTGCAGTCATTTTGGAAGGGCACGACCTCCTATAGGGGCTCGACCCATTTAATCCCCTTGCAAATCCACAACTTTCCCGCCGCTATTGGTTTCGGCTCCTCCAAACTCTTTCTCGCTGGTATTCACCTTTTACTTCTCCAATTTGGAGCTGCAACCTGAAAATAAGGTTTCAAAATTTGCACATCAAAAACATATTTGGAAGTAGATTTTTATCAGATATTGTAGTTGCAAGTTCCACTAATTATAATAAAGATAAATAGTTTTACCTTTCTACATCAACTAATGCAATTCTGATAACTTTTAGAGGATTGAAATGCTAGCCTTTATCATATCAACATACTCAACTGCAAGTTGCAACACAACATTAAACTTATTAATTAGACTCAACATCTAAGAAAGAAAAAAAAACTTCAAACATTATCAATTTAGTTTCCTCATAGCTTTCCTCTAGCATATTGGAACCTCTTTAGATGTTCCGTCCAACTCTCATCACTCCCATACAGGTAGAATTGTGTATGTCCATCAAACTATCATCTTTCCCATAGAGTTAGAGCTAAATTAATTTAGAAATCTTTTCTTGTTGAGCAATCCAATTCCCCTAGCAAGCCTAACATATAGACAACCTCCCTTACATTCAAAAATTTACTCAAGGATGTCATTTTTAGTCTCAGAAATCAAAATAACCTTATTGTTCATTTGTCAAAACTACATAGTTAATAGAAAAAAATTCAATGGAAAAAGCATGAGGAAAAATAATCTACCTCTCTATTATTAGGGGTGATCAAATACTGCTTAAATCTACAATCAGAAACCCTCCTATGAGATACAACCAATCCTATCAGATTAAAAAACAAGAACTAAAACCTTCTTGGGAATCACAACAACAATACCTGAAATCAATCAATGGTCGAATGTAATTTTGTCCAAACATGTAGTAATCAAAAGGCTCCTGTATTGCTCTATGATAATTAGAAAATGTGAAAGGATCCTGAAATAAAGGAAGAAATAGAAGAAATTATGCATTTGTTCAAATGAGTAAATATAGTGTAATGTGTTAATTGTTTTTTCTTTACATCATTTAGGAACTAAAGCATAAAAAATTACATAGAGAGGATTTGAAGCAGCAAACCTCAAACTATAACAGAATCCGATCAAAAGTTGTTGCCATGTTTGAAAGGACTATTTCTTTTGCATTGGGATTCCCACTCTCAAAAACCTGACAAAGGCAATCCAGATACATGACCATTGGAAAGATACAAAATTATCACATTAAAGAGAGGAAACAACAAACACTCTGTTAAAATTCCATTCCTACCTCAAAATCTACTGCTTTGCAAGAAAGAAAAGCATTTCAGGCAATTCCAAAGCAATAATTTCATATTTTTTTATTAAACATCAATATAAAAGAACTTTGTTTTGTTGCTCTTATGTCAAGGTGTTGCGGGTGGATCAAGATGAAGGGAAGAGCTTTTTAATGAGCTCTTAAGCACTCCTTATTCTCAAGCATTATTTGAGAGAAATTTTAATCTCATTCAGATCACTGAAAGATGAAAATGGACAATCTTTTTAATGTCAATGTAATTGAGGTTGAACTTTACTTAACTACTTTGTTTTATGGGTTAGTTTGATTGATATAGCATAAATGAGGTTAAAGTTTTCACTAGAGACAACACCTGCCAGAGGCCTCATGGAGTGCTTGGTATTTGGAGTCCTATAATTGACACTATTGGGAATATAGTCAAAATGCAGGTTAGTGCAACATCTCAATTCAACTTCCACATATGAATAATTCTGATCGAATTTATGGATCAATAGTTGTGATCTTAGATTGATTGTTTCAAGTCTTCATGTTAAATGGAAAGAAAACAAGTCAGCATTTGAAGTTATGTTCCTGATCATTGCAACTCTTTGCTTTGTCAGATCCATCTTAGGAAAGTTGTTCACAGACACGTGTTCATGAGAAAAAGTGTTGTCTTACCATCAATTACCCACCAGATTTGGAGAGATTTGATACATAATCCCCTGCATTTTCTTTTTGGAGTAGATTTACTTGGTATGACAAGCTCAACATTGGCATCTCTGAGTAAAGGACTTGCCAAACTTTCCACAGATGGACAATTCCTTCAGTTGCGTATAAAATAGGTGAACATAAAAATTATATTTAAATTGAGGAAAAATCCACAGATTTGAGAAATATGAACATATTCATTGTCCTTATATGACATTTTTATGGATTTTTTGTAGGATTCTTCAAGGAAAATTACAGGAGTTGGTGATGGCATTTTACAAGGCACTGAGGCTTCAGCACAGGGTGTGGCATTTGGTTTCTCTGGAGTGTTAACTAAACCTTTGGAAAGTGCAAGAGAACATGGTGTTATTGGTTTTGTACATGGTCTTGGGAGAGCATTCTTGGGTATTATTGTTCATCCTCTGAGTGGAGTCTTGGACTTTGTTTCCTTGACTGTGCATGGTATTGGTGGAAGTTGTACATGTTTTCAGGTATTTGGAAACAAATCTGTTTCAAATAGGATCAGGATCTCACGTGCCATCTAGAGTAGTGGAATTATTTAAGAATATAATGAAAGGGAAACATCTAGGCAGGTCATTTCCCTTTTCACTTTTTACTTGGGAATTTTTACTTTCCTGTAGATTATTGTATTTATATTTTATCTATTTATGAACAAGAATATCTGCGGAATATTTGTTAAGGTTTTGTAAATTGACCATTTGTAATAATTCTGAGGATACCAATATGATATAAACATTAATGACAATAACACCATGATTACTGATTTTGGAAATCTGGTTTGGTTCTCAGTGTTGACTTATGTAAGTATAGTCCAGTCCAAGTGTGTTTGGATGCAGATGCCAAATGTAGTTTTAGTCTAATTATTTGATTCACTATGATATATAAATGTATTTACAATAAGGATATCACACACACATATGTATGGCAATAAAACAATAGCTTTTAAATACTAATAAACATAAGTGAGTGAATTTGTTGAAATCAACAATCTTACAGGAAAGCTGTTAAAAAAATCAATATTTGGATCATCTATCCTCAAAAGTTTGACAGCCCAATTCAATAATTTCATCAGTTTTGTACTTGTTATCAGGGTTGAATGAGAATCTCTTCAAGAAATTAGTGCATGTCACCTTTATGCTTTAACCTATAAATTAATGTGTTTCATGTATTTTTTTCTGTAAATTGAGGTTTTGAATGGGCCGTCAGCTTGAGTTATTGGCATTAACCGGGCCCAGCTAGTGGGAACACAAACAGGGGGCCCCATCCCCTAACAACCAATAGTCCAAGTGCACAAGTAAAGTGGCCCACAAGCCCACCAGCCCTGCAAGGGCTTGACACTAGGTGGGCGCTGAAACAACACCATCTAAACACCAACAAACCATGCCATCAATGACAATGTGTTTCCATTCACATACTAGTGCTTTATTGATCTTCAAATTATCTGGACATATTAATGGACGAATTGCACTAGTTTCTTATGTATTGTTGAGCACTATTAAAGAGAGAACATTGATTTGTATGTTGTTGACTTTGCAGATGGTGCTTTACCTTGCAGAAGAAAGGAGACATTTTGGATGCACAAATATTTCAATGGAACCTTCAAAATTTGCATGGTCAGATTTATACGAGGAACATTTAGACTGCATCATCTTTTGAAATATTGTCATGCCAGGTTAAGGCACTTATAAAAGTGTTTGTTCCTATGTTTTCAGTGCCCATCATCAAATAAAATGCTTACAATACCATGTAAAATACTATGGAATGTTCCATGGGAAGAGTTTCTATCCTTGGAATTAGCAATGGGAAGCTACCAGAAGCCTGCTCATCTAATTTTTCATCTAAAAAGCTTTGAAAAGTCTAAATGCTTTGTTAGAGTTATAAAATCATTGGGAGAAAATGAAGAGGAATGGATAAGTCAAGCGACAATGATCTATTCTTTCATAGAGAACCTTTGGAAGAAAAATAAATCACTCAATAGACTCTCTGGTTTCCAGGTGAGGTCTATGTTCCATTTTATCTGAACCTGATATTCTATGAATCTCTTGTAATAATTAGGCATCCTTTTTTCTAAGGAAATAATAGGAGGGTGTAGTTGGGTAAAAAAAAAGACCTTTCCATTCTCTTTGGTGTTGGACATGCACACTGGACGGGCTATGAACTTGCACCAAAGCATAATGGTAGGGGAATTTTTGTCAGATGTTATAGTTGGATATGCTCTGGTAGACATATATGCAAGATGTGGAATCGTAGACAAAACACCTAAATTGTTTGACATAATGCCTCAAAGAGATGTCATCTCATGGAATCACTCAAAATATTTGAATTAATGAAGCACTCTGGAACACATCCTAACATTCTATTTTCAATGGAATCAAGGAGGTTATTTAAACTTTTACACCCTTCTATGTTCAAGTGTTGCAGCTGTGACAAGTTGCCAATGAATTAGGGAGGCTATTTAAATCTATACACCCTACCATGTTCAAGTGATACAGCTGTGACAGGTTTCCAATGGAATCAGGGAGCTTATTTAAACATCCACACCCTTCTATGTTCAAGTGTTGCAGCTATGACGGTTGCCAAACAAATCAGGGAGCTTATTTAAACGTCCACACCCTTTTATGTTCAAGTGTTGCAGCTATGACAGTTGCTAATGGAATCAAGGAGGTTATTTAATTAGGGAGCTTATTTAAATGTCCACACCCTTCTATGTTCAAGTGTTGTGTTGCAGCTGTGATAGGTTGCTAATGAAATCAAGGAGATTATTCAAATTGTGACAATATTTTATTTTTAATTGTTGCAGTTGTGATAGATTATCAACAAAATCAAGGAGGTTATTTAAACCTTTAAAATTTCCTATTATATTCAAGTGTTGCAGCTGTGAGAGGTTGAAAATGGAATTGGAGAGGTTATTTAAACCTCTACAACTTTCTATTTTCAAGTGTTGCAGATGTGATAGGTTGCCAATGGAATCAGGAAGGTTATTTAAATCTCTACAGTCTTCTATGTTCAAGTGTTGCAGCTGTGACAGGTTTTCAATAGAATCAGGGGGTTATTTAAACCTTTACACATTTCTATGTTCAAGTGCTACAGCTGTGACAGGTTGCCAATGGAATGAGGGAGGTTATTTAAATCTATACACCCTACCATGTTCAAGTGTTACAGTTGTGACAGGTTGCCAATGGAATCAGGAAGGTTATTTAAACATTCACACCCTTCTATGTTCAAGGTTGCAGCTATGACAGGTTGCCAATGGAATCAAGGAGAATAACTATTTAGTATTTATTGAATCAGTAATTTGATTCGTAGTCACTCAGCCTATAAACTAACAACGTAGTATTATATACAAATGCAAGAAACACAATACTTGTTAAAATACCAACAAGGCCACAATTAACTTTTAAAAACTAATATGCACATAGAAAGGAAAAATTATTCTGTTAAAGTAATCTACAAAAATATTCATCTACATACCCTATCTATAAGCTTGTCAAACAGTAAATCTGATGATGATGATGAGACACCATCCCTTTGTCTTCTTCATTAGCCATTTCAATATCAAGTAGCTGAAATCTCAAGACTGGATCTGGAACAAAGGGCAACAAAAGTTACTACACACTTCGCATCAATTTTTATGTCTTACCAATTCACAAAAGTAAATCAAGAAAGGAATAATGATAGAATCAGATTATCTGAATTTAGAACCAAATACCATATGATGTTCTTGGGTAGTGGTCTGGCAGTAAATTGGCAGGAGATTACCACTGCTAGCCCAAGTCTGATTCTCAGGTACATTTGTGTGGTGAGAATTCCCAGGGTGATGCCATCCCAGGGCTTCAACCCTTCCCAGCCAAGAAAAAGGGGTTCACCTTTAAAAATACAAGTACCAGATTACAAAGTTTAGACCTTCTAATTCAAAATTCAGTCTTGGATCTGAAAGTGACCAAAACACTTTCAAAAATAATGTTTCCTTTAAAATCTACCCTACCTTTAAATTCAAAAGTCCTATTTCTTAACCTGCAATATCTCAAAATATGCTTATATGTTTTTTTCCTTTCAAGAGAAAAATGTTACACCAAAAAATGTTTCTTTCTTTCCAAATAGATCTGATCAGAAAATTGTGATCATAAAAGCAGCAATTCATCCTTTAAGAAAATAAACATCCTAGGTGGGAGAATATATCACATGGAAGAGGATATCTCTGATAATTATGCAACACAATTCCATTGCAATGCAAAGCTCAACTAATTAGCAATATTTATACTTCAAAAATGTCTAGACTAGTTCAAGAAAAGAAGAAAATTTCCAAACCAGTGAAATGCAAATAAAGTATAGAAATTTAGGCCCATATACTCATTTTTATTGCTGGATGAAGACATCTTTAATAATTATGCAGCACATTACCTTTGTAGTGCAAAGCTTAACTACCTAGCAACAAAAATCCTTCAAAAGTGTCTAGAATTAGTTCAAAAAAAGAAGAAAAATGCCAAACCAGTCAATTGCAAATAAAGCATAGAGTTTAGTCCCATATGCTCATTTCATATCACAAAACGTTGCCTACCTCTCATCAACTACCTTAGATGTTGCAACCCTAAGCTGGCTTTGTAAAGACCAAGAATTGACATTGCCCTTAGCCATATCCCTAATGAGAAACTACTAGTCAAATTTTCAAATATCATACTCAACCGACCAGATCATACTGCTGAAGAAATTAGATAGGACTGTTCAAGAATATTAAGGAATACAAAACCACCCAGGAGCAACATCTTGAAGGAAGTAAACTGGGCATTATAAAAACTTAACAACAATGAGAAGATCATTGTTCTCAAAGTGGACAAAGGGAGTGCCAATATTGTGCTTAAAACCAAGGATTATATTAATAAAATGAGGACCATCTAGAGATCAACAAAAGCTACTGGTTGGTAAGAAGTGAAACCATGAACAAAACTATATAAGATGTGGCAAAGATCATAAATGAGTCATTGTTGAGCAGTGAATGGAAACAAAGACATAATGCAAAGGCCCAATAATGCCAAGAATATATGGGGTGCCTGATGTGCACAAACTAGTAGCATCCTTGAGACCTAATGTGTATTTGATAAACTCTCCAACACATAACTTAGCTATATATGTAAAGTACGCCAAGAGATATCCTTCCTTCTCAAAAATTAGGTATGAGATTGTGCTGCAGGCTTGTGCATTAAAGAAAGATCTGGAATTGTTACCGAATGGAGACCAAACACAAATTGGAGAAAGAGGAATAAATCTGAGTGGTGGGAAAAAACAAAGGATACAGATTGCACGGGCTTTATATCAAGATGCAGATATCTATCTTTTTGATGATCCATTTAGTGTTGTTGATGCACATAGTGGGACACAATTTTTTCCAAGTAATTTTATCTAGCCTTTTCCTGTTACAACAATGTCTACTTGGCATTCTGGATTCAAAAATTGTAGTCTATGTAACTCACCAAGTGGAGTTTTTATTTGCTGCTGACCTCATTCTAGTATGTTTGTATTTCTCTATTTACTATTGAGTTGAATAATTAAATATGAGAAGTTACAATTGACAGCTAGCTGTGGGAAGAACCAGGTAATGGCTTCAGGAGTCATGTATCCTAGAGAAGAAACAAAAAGATCCAAGTTCTATTCACAAAGGACATTTTTGTAACTTTTTTTAGGTAATGAGAGATGGTGAGATTACTCAATCCGGAAGATATGATGATATATTACAATCAAGCTCATATTTTGAGGAATTAGTTGGTTCACATCAGAAAGCATTGAAATCCATTGATGCTATGGAGAAATCTGAGATCCTATCATCAAATGCATTTGTTAAAGAATTGTCATCTGACAATACAACTAGTGTGAAAGATGTTAACCATAAACAACTCCAGAAGTAGGGTATTGACCAGAACACACAAGAGCTAGAGGAAGAGCACGAATCAGAAAATCATAAGTCAAGAGAAAAAGAAGAAAAACATTTACAGCTTGTGCAAGAAGAAGAAAGAGAGAGTGGCACGGTAAGTGCGTGGGTGTACTGGTCTTATATCACTGTTGCATACATAGGTGTTTTGATACCTATAATCTTATTGGCACAAACATTATTTCACATACTTCAAATAAGTAGCAATTATTGGATGGCATGGGCAACTCCTACAACAGAAGATCAGATGTCCATTGTTAGCTACTACCATCTTAATGTGGTTTATGTTGCTTTAGCAATAGCAAGTTCCTTCTGCATTCTTGTGAGGTCTATTGTTACTTCCCTGGAAAGATTAAAAAATGCCAATCATCTTTTCAATGATATGCACAGGTGCATGTTTCATGCACCAATGTCCTTTTTTGATGCAACTCCAACTGGGCGTATACTGAATCGGGTGAGTTGATCTTCCTGTTCTGGGATCTTTTTTTTAACAAAAAATATGTATTCTATTTATAGCTAGAAAGTCAATAATATAATCTATATTACACAGGGGCTCTAGATGCCTTACAGTTCTACATACATCAACCAATCAAAGTGTAGTAGTCCAGGTTATTCCTTTTCAGCTTGGAGCTCTAACTTTTTCAATTCTACAGCTTTTGGAGATTATTGTAGTCATTTCTCAAGTTGTATGGTAGAGTTTTATTATGTTTCTACAAACTACATCTCATGTTCAAACAATTTACTAATAAATCCATTGAGATTTTGGTTTGGAGAAAGAAAGAGGAAGTGAGAACATGGCACTACTCTATGGTGTAAAAAGGAAAAAGAGCTCCAAATCTGTAACTCATCCTAACAATAATTTCCCTCAAATATTATGAATATAAGTCTTATCAAATTCTAGTTAATCTGTAACTTTCATTAAATGAAATACATGTATATCTACTCAGATAGCAAAAGGCTAGGGTAACAGATATTTGGAAAAATTCCATAGATTCTACAAATGGGTGATACATGTAATTCAATTCAAAGAACCATATCAGCACTCACCCAAGCTTGTATCCATCAAGAGATTCTAACAAGTAAATAATAACATTAATATTATTTGTCTTTTACATTTGTATCTTCTAAAGAAAACTCGGAGGATAAACTTCTTCTTCAGTAGCAACAAGGCATATGAAAAATATCTTAAATTTGGAGTCTCTTTAAAATAATGTTTCAACATTATTGGGAAACATGATCATAGACAATCTTTTCCATGCAAAAACAAATATGGAAGGCCTATCCTTCATGGATATGGATTATGTTACAGATACTAATTCAGTGTCAAATAGAAATATAGCAAATCTTAAAATATTTTGGATGCAAAACAATCGGAATAAGATAGATACGAATATACATGCAAAACATATCACATAATTTTGGAAATATTATTTCTACTAATATGAGACCACATTTATCAACGAGAGTGGGAGAAAACTCCATAGAAAGGAATCAATTCTAAAAGCGCACAAAATTACTCTAGTAACACCATGAACTACAAAACAATCAAAAATTCCTTCCAATATGAGTTCTACTATAAAGATCATCTTGCATTTTCAAAAAAACATAACAATATAACAGAAAAAGAATTCAAAGAACAATCAAAATGTAAAATCCCCAAACTACTCACGATGGAAAAACTCAGTAAAATGCATGACAGCAAAGAATCAATTTTAATACCAAGGAAATTGTTACTAAGGAAATTGTTAGATCGAAGGCTGCTGAAGATAAAAAAAATTCCAGACATGCTACTAATCTTTGTGAAAAATATGAATAGGTGTGTTAATAAATGGAATCTTAACATTTGCAGTTTATAAAACCCCACTAACTTTGATCCAAATTGCATTTAGGGACAATTTTGAAAAACAAAATAACCAAAAAACTAGTAGCCCACCTTGTTAGGGGCTCTGTTTCATCACCGTTGCTAAAAATCTGAAGTTGCAATATGCATCAGTAAGCCTAGAATTTGTTCTAGGTTTCTTGTGACAATTTGTCTTAGGCATTTTACAAGCAAATAGGAGCCCCAAAAAATGTTGGGAATTGTGAGATAGAAATATCACAATAGGTACCTTCAAATGCAACCGTTACATGGCTTTTTAGATCCTCGGGTGAATTGTTTCATTTCCTAATTTTATACTTTTCATTTCTTGCCAGAAATAACTATAAAGGATCATCCAAATGTTAAAATCAACATTGTGGCTTCACATCTCTTCTCAGAGTAACCTTCTTGTAGATAACTCTCATTTTCTTCTGGATTCGTCTTTCCTATACTTCAGTTCATTGTTTTCATTGCACATTAACTTTTTGCAATTTAGTAAAGTTGTCAACTGGATTTCCAATTACATCCAGATTAAATTTGTTCTACAGAAGCTTTAGAATGAAAATACACAAAGAAAAGCTTGAGCAATTACGGGACAAAATAATGGAAATATCTGCTTCTATATCAAAGAATGACTTCATTACTTCTGGCCCTTTACATAAAAATATTGCAGGAGGATCTAGTTCCTCCAATGATAAAATTTCTTCCACATCTTTATAAGCAACTTTCCAAGATGATCACGCTTTGATTGTCACAAAAGAGAAGTCTTTTTTTGGGTGATTTTGAGAAGCACATGAAAGGTATTGGATCCAAATTTCTTCAGCAAACGAGTTATGCAAGTGGTGAACTTGATAAAATCAAATATGGATAGGGTGTTGTCACTCCTATCGAGCCCAAGCTAAGACTATAGCAAGCAGGCAACAGATGTTCTGAATCTACATCAATAGATGTTGGTCATTGTGATTGTTCTACCATTGATAAAACTAAAATAGATCATGTACCATCAGTTGATTCTCCTCATCAAAGGAATGATATCTTGAACCACCAATAGACTCTTCATCTTATTGTCAAAAATAGAAATATACTCATCCAAAGCTTGGTCATATTGACACCAAAATTTTGGAAAGAGGTGCATTCTCACTCTCAATCCAAGTATCACAATTCCTGCCATTAGGTTTATCATTTGGCTATGAAGAAGCATAGATGCCAAAGTCATGTAATGGCACCAAAAGTCAGGACCAATAATGGATGGACTGATGATTGGTCATAGCAATAGTTGAGCTCCTTTTAAGGACATCATATTGTTTGTCTTCTCGATTTTACAACCATGTTGGTCTCTTCTTGGCAGCATTGATGGAATAATGGTTGGTGATTCATTTTTTTTTAAAGCACGAACACAAAAGAGGACACATGCATTGAGGGGGAAGACTATTTTGTCACACATGACTTGTTAAGCCATCATCATTCTTGGGAACTATTAATATTTTCCCATAATTATTGGTTCAATTTCATCATTGGTAGTTGCTTTTGGTGGAAAAATTGTTTGTAGGTTTCATTATAGCAGAAGCCACCATTGGTGGTGGGAAGACCATCCTTGAATTATGCCTTATTATGAAGGGTATGCATCTTTCTTTGATGATGTTAGCATTGTACCAATTAATCTAGCCAACAATTTACCCTTATTAATAGGAATTAAATGCTATATTAGTCTAGACAAAGGAAATAGATGAGTTTACACTCAAAAAAGTTAGGATATACATGGTAAATAGGAAAATGATCTTTATATCATTAAACATCCCAAGGTGTAAGTTCCATCTTTCATTGCTTCTCCTAACCCATTATTTCTTCCAGTAGTTAAAACACAAAGTTGATCATCTCCTTTCTAAGTGAACTACTTGGTTCATAACAGGGGAAGCATGTTAGCACAAATATATTGAACATTACCCAGGGATATGACCCACCTACTATTATTAGACATATACATATAGGCATTTCACTCAAATCTGTCATCATCATCATAAGTCAAAGTATGTGCTAGTGAAACTCCAGTGGGAGTATTTTTATTTGGACTAAGCACTTGAACATGGGAATTTGGTTATTGGAATTTATGGTTCTGTTCTATTCTTTAGAGCCATTCTTTGCATCTGATCCATGTGGCAGCTCATAGATTGTATGTACTTCCATAATCTAAGATTCACACATTTCAGAAGTAGCAAGTAACATTTCCCTTGCTCCCTCATAGAGAAGACCCTTACAGCTTGAAGGGTAGTGCTCCTCGTGGCCCCTACAACACTGCAAGACATGATTGAGGATTTAGAAGTCTTGCTATATCTCAAGATCATTTTTCTAAAGCACTCAAAGCATGCTTATCATATAAATGGAGGCCCAACAACTATACATCTAATTGTGATTTTGAATGCTGAGTCATTGTGGAGAACTAATGTTTTTTCATCCTTCTTTCTAATTTTAAATCCAAACAAGTGGATGCAAAATCATTGGGAGTGGTGATTATCAAAAAATATCAGAACTAGATTTGATGGTTTTGAGCATACTGTGTCTCAAAGTAAACATTATTATTTTCATACCCAAGTTAATTGTTTTGAATATTTAAAAGTCTTGAAATAGCTCAAGTTTTTTTCCAAAATCACTCAAAGCATACTCAGTATATAAATGAAGGCTGAACAAATATACATCTAATTGTGATTCTGAATGTCAAGTTATTGTGGAGAACCAATGTTTTGACATCCTTCTCTCATTCAAAATCCAAACATGTGGATGCAAGAACATTGGGAATGACACCTATCAGCAAATCTCAGAACTAGATTTGATGGTCCCAAACTAGTTGACCATGCTTTTAAACCTTATCAACAAGTACATTACCGTTTCCAAGAAAAAATGTAATATTTAAACCCAAGGATAACTCTTTTTATCTTCAATAGTCTTGCTATATCTAAAGATTTTTTTTTTTTGAAAAGCACTGGAGAATTTGTCGCAATCTGAACTTGAAACTCGTAATAATCACATTACATAAAGAGGAAAAAAGGAAGAAAATATCAAAGATTATTCGATATCAGTATCTCACCTTGCAATTTCTTACTTGATGAGGGCATCCTGCTAGAATAAATACTGCCTCACCAAGATGTTGCTCAAATTTCCATGGCTCCACTTTTGTAAGGAAAAAAAATTGACCACATAGAAAGAATAGTTAGTTGCAAAAATATGTGCTCCATCATGCCTAGTCAAAAAACAACACCACACAAAGCCTCAAATGCTACTTACAAACTCCTCCTGCAGCTTCTTTTTATGATCTTCATTCAAGAAGAGTGTCTAATCATGAATGGGATGTACAACCTCAAGCACAAATATATTCTTTTAAAAAATTCAAAAACCAACATACTATACATGACATTTTTGCAATAACATAATTTTATTAAGAAATAATTTTAACATGAGAAATAACACTTACAAAATTTACTGAGGCACCATTGAGATGCCTGAACTCTTTCCAATGTTTCCACAAATAGGTTTGTAGCTTTAGCACATCCTCCCTGCAAAATATGTCCCACAAAGCCCCACCATATGCAACCTCTGAGTTCTCTTTACTAGTCAATACTTCTTTTTTCAGCATGTTATGAACACTACTTATATTTTGACAAAGTTAACAATATTTTCTCCTTCCAGAGATGCACAAATTGAAGCAAACGTCAAATTCAGGACAATAACAAATAAGAAAAAGATAAAAAATACCCTTATATAGATAACCTCCTGAACCCTCCAAGTCACCTATACAGCTTGCTTATAAGATACAAACTTATTAATAACCTAAGACAAAGCTTTCATACAGAATAAATAAACATACAATCATAGTCACCAACAACCAAAATTTTGGTTTTAATCTCTGTTTCAATGCCAAAGACAAGAAAATTGAGTAGTCATCAAGTGGCTCTTCATTAGATCCAAGTTGTTGAAGTAAAGGATAATGTTGTTTTGAATGTGATAAAAGATGGCCAATTTAGGTTTGTATTCTCATTTGTTTTCAAATGTTCAATATAGTGCTAAAATTGTACTAAAGTTGTCTTACAAAATACTGATAATTATACTGGAGTTAAAGTCAAAGGTTTTGAACACTGTTGAGACAAAATTACTAAAAATGCAAGAGGTAGACATCAAGTAGCAATGGTAGTTCTTAAACTAAATAATGATAGATGTCATGAATTTTGCAAAATTATATGAGAATTTTGCATCAGTTTATCTCTCTTAAATATCTTGTAGTAGTTGATACACTAAGATATTCAAACTATTTATCATATTGGCATATAATCCATTCATAAGTTCAAATAGATTTTTACCAATAGCTACTATGTAGTTTATTGTGTTAGCCCATATTACATA